>JASTWP010000076.1:0-249497 GCA_030770255.1 Temnothorax ravouxi
TTCTCCGTCTCTCGGCGTGGAGGCCATCGTTACCCCGGTACGCTCGCTTGCGGTGACGTCGATCTACTATCTCACCACTTCCGCGCACCGCGCATCGTGTACTACGCACTGGAGGCTGCCGCCGGCGTTTTCAGTCTGTTGTAAACCCGACGCGCTACGCTACATCTTCGTTTGTCGGCCATTTTTCGGGCAGGCGGCCCCCCGCGCGCGCGCGCGCGCACACGCGGACGCGCGCGACCCGCCATCGGGCGGCGGGGAGGCGAAACCGGGGGCGGGCCGCTACACGATGGCGGACGCGCTGTCATTCGCGTGACATTTCACTCCCTGGTGTTATTCCGTAACGTGGACGCCGCGCCGGTACGCGGGCCGACGGCGGACGGACGGGCGTCGTGGCCGCGTAGGCACTCTCTTCGCGTTCTCGCGTACCGCGTGCGAGCGAAGCGCGAGAACGAGACGCAACGTGTGTCGTGTCGCTCAACGCCGCACCGTGCGCGACGAAACGTCGCCCCGGAGCCCGGAGCCCGGAGCTCGCGCTATACGGAGAGTACGGAGTACGGAGTACGGAGTGAACACAGCCACCGACCGCGCGCGCCGGTACAGCGCCGCGCAAAAGTCACGGGCGGTAGTACAGTCCGCGTGACGAGCTGACGAGTCGACCACTGCACGGCACGCGTCAACGGCTTATAGTCCCCCGCAAAAGTTTTGCGTCGCTCCGGAGATCGTCGGGATGATTCGCGCGTCTCCTGGAATATTTCGATTATTTCGAACTATGCGCGTCGCGATTCTTTCTCGTTTCCCCGCGCAAACGATTATACGTATATAGATATCTTTGAGGATCATATTTTAGTTTTGAAGGAAAAACAAACGAAATAAGAATTCGATCGTATGCACTTCGAAACAATCCGAGCGCGATTCTTACCCGAATTTAAAAAAAAAAAAACTTGCAAGCGCTCCACTTTGAAAACGGCACTCGATATACGATAAATTAATTCCTTCACGACGCTCGTTGATAGGGAAAAGGCCCGCACAGTCGTCGCCCGCGAGGATATCGAGACCCTGAGGCGATCGACATGGGCAACTCCGCCGTGAAGAGACACTACGAGACCGCGGAGAAGACCGCCACCCTGAAGTTGTCGCAGTGCAAGCTGGAAAAGTTCTCGCGGAAGCTTCACGACTTGGCGCCGACGCTGCGCACCCTCGATCTGTCCGAGAACAGCTTCGCGACGCTGCCGAACGAGATCGGCGACTTCACGCTGCTGAAACAGCTTAACTTCAGCCACAACCGGCTGACCGCCCTGCCCGGCACTCTGGGCGCGCTCGAGAAGCTCGAGGGCCTAAACTGCGCCGCGAATCAGATCAGATCGATCCCGTCGTCCCTGGCGAATCTGAGCCACCTGAAGCAGGTGAATTTGTCCGACAATCAGATCTCCGACTTCCCGCTCATGTTCTGCGGCCTCAGGCACCTGGACGTCCTAGATTTGTCCAAGAATCGGCTCACGATCGTGCCGGACGCCGCCGCCGGCCTTCACGTGATCGAGCTTAATCTCAATCAGAATCAAATCGCCACCATCTCCGAGAAGCTGGCGGATTGCCCGCGACTGAAGACCCTGCGATTGGAGGAGAACTGCCTACAGCTGAGCTCGATACCCCTCAGACTCCTCAAGGATTCCAAGGTCTCGATGTTAGCGCTCGAAGGTAATCTCTTCGAGATGAAGCAGTTTGCGGACCTGGAGGGTTACGACACCTACATGGAACGCTACACGGCGGTCAAGAAGAAGATGTTCTAAAGAATCCGTTTTTTTTTTTACTGGGAAAGAATAATGTTTGTATTATATGTATGAAATTGTTTGATGAGTCTGTACATTGAGATTACCAAACGTGACGGATACGGACGGCATCCGAGAGAGAAAAGATTTAATTATCTGGCATTTTTGTGTCGTTTGACATGTAAGGAAGAAACAGACATATATACAGATACTTAAAAGATTGAGAATATAGATATTGAAATTTATAAAAGATTTACAAGGTTCTACAATTTGGAAATGTTTTCTTTCTGACGTGTGATTGTAAATCAAATTTTTTTGCAAGGTAAATTATTATAATAGCAATTCTATCCGAGTCCAGACTGTTTATATCTATACGATTTATAAATGATCGTGAGTCAGAAATACACATCGATAAACAGTAATGACCGAAGTATTAAGTCGCTGATATTCGATTATTGAAATTCAAGGGCATAATATATTTAAATATATATATATATACATATAATTGTTCTATTGCGTTTTATTGAGATATTATTTTGTTGATAAGTCTGAATATCTACACGCACGAATGTATACGCTTTAAAAGTTTAAAATATTCTGATGTTTCATTCCTTATTTAATACATAATAATATATCTTGTAAGTGCTTATTCATCAGAGTGACGATCATGGAACGATGCTATCTATGGCGTCCAATATAAATATTGAGCTTTGTACACGCATTTCAAAATATTTTTCATCTCAAATAAAGATTCCGTTTTTTCTAAAATTAAATTTAACTGATAATCTCCAGATCAGTAATATAAAAATTACATTTTGCTTAAATATAGTAATTATTTCGGCAAAACAGCAGCTTGTTTCGGACATATTTAAATGCTCTTTCCTTGTAAACGTTGTGATTTTTACAGTGAAAGATAAATTAAAATACATTTTCAATTTTGCGAATTTTTTCATAATAGTAAGTTGGACGCATGTGATATTTAAAATATGATATTAAATCGAGAATCCAAGTTAATCGAAAAAGTACGCGCATCTGACCATTTCTACCGAAAATTAATAATAAATTCGGTGGACTTTGAAATCGAAATGAAAATAAAAATAAAATTATATAAAGCGATGCAACGCTGATAAATACAACGTTGGCTTAGCATATTGTTCTTTTTTTTTAATAACTTGAATACACGCCTATGTTTTTGCGTAACATATCGATAACGGTTGTTACGTGAAAGAATGTTTCAAGAAATGTGCTTCTCGAACGATGCAGACTTTCCCTCTAATGCGTATTGAATCACTCATTGTTCGTATGACAACTGTTGACTGTTAATAATTGTATAACTTTTTTATACGGATACAAACGTACCGCGTCGCATTCGCACGATTATAGAAAACAAAGATAGTTGAACCTTCCCACGGTCAACTGCGTATTAACCTTCGACCAAACTGACGATCGTAGAATATCTCGAAGTTACAAATTGTGCGCAGGGCAAAAGGCCTTATCGGTAAAATCCTGCATTTATAAGCGACATTTCCATATTTATTCAGCTCGAATATATATTATATTATTTATCTTGCTTAACATGTGAAATATTACGCAATTGCGCTTACATCACGTCTCTTCGTTGGAATATCGCGTTGGAATATCGCGTTGGAACTTTGCGACATACATATATTCTACTATCGCAGTCTCTTTTATTAGTTTTGATATGCTGTACGAGCTTAACGTACAACATATCAAAACATCAGTTAGGTTTTTAATTAATATGCATTCACCGACTTTTCGTGAAACATTATAAAGCAAATAGTGATAGCAAAATGTTAAAAGATATACGAAAAGAATAAATTAACTTGATTGATTTCGCGATTAATATCATAATTGCATATTATTTTTCTTTTCAAACTTCGTTAGCAGAAGAAACTTGTGTCGTGCTTTTTAAAATGTAGATGTAAATTTTATTTTAATAATAACAAGCTAGGTTCGTCCGTAATTTATATGCATTTCAGTAATAACAGCCGTAAAAGAGCCTTTGCTACCTACTGCAATATATTAGAGGATGATATGAAAAATTCATATTGAGACGACGATGTAACACCCCAGGGCGAAACTTCATCAAAACTTTGATACGTCCTATACACTTTGTCAACTTTGTTTTTACCGCGTCGTCCGATCAGGAGATTCACGATTATCCTTATTACGTATTAGTCGTATTACATTTACCGAGACCTCGTTTTATGAAATTTTGCTTTCGTCAGAATGAATCCGCGCAGTGACCGCTCGTTGAACGAGAATTAATTCCTTTCACTTAAAATCCACTCTCCTTTTAATCCTCTAACTTTTTATTATTTTCATAATTAACTACATTAAAGTGCTAGAGTATATAAGAAGAAGCGCGATAGATTCGCGTGATATGTTCATTCGTTTGAAACTTGTCAACAAAATTTCGTAAATTGAGGACTCCATATTTTTAATTTTGTTTAAATCGATGAAATACACGTATTACGAGTTACCAAATATATATATATATATATATATATATTTATCTCGCTTAGCAGCACCCGTTCCGAACGTTTTTCGCATTATTATGTATATATATGTATGTAATATTATTTTTTTGTCAGAGTTACAAAAGAAATAAATCGTGTATTTATTTTTATACCATTTTTTATTCCATGTCAATTGAAGTCAGTCTTTAAAATTGGAAGTCTAGTTGTAGATGTATTAACAACTTCGTTAACGAGTGTTAAAGACATATCTTATTTTTAGGAAAAATATCCTCCAAAAACAGCGAGTTTAGTTCAAAAACATTAGCGTAACATTTTGAGGCTTGTTGATACCAATTATATACGTATATATATCTTAATTGTTCGAGACACTTTTCTATGTTTTAATAACGAATCTTTTTGTGCCAATAAAAAATGCTATATTTCACGCAAATAAATTGAAACGATCAAAGTGAAAGAAATATGTTGAAAGAATTTTGAAAGCTAAATTCGTTACAAGTGAGATTTAAAATAAAGTATCATTATATTGCAGGTTTTCATTCGCCAATACGTGAGTAAAATAACTTCATTAGAGAGATTTCAACTCATCCTTCTCGTAGAAAGATTAAATAGCCGATTATGAAGCACGTTTGATATCAAATCGCCAATCAGCCCGAAAGTGAAATAAAGATAAAATGAGAGATATGTCAACAAACAAGAGAAATATAATGTTATATACTTATAATTGAATGCTCTACTTTACATATAAATTTTCACGAAAGAAATCATGCAACATCGAGGTTTCTTTAACAGTCTCGATAGCAGGTAACGACTAACGACACGATCACGAACGGTGCATGACTATCAAGTAAACAAAATGTTATTTAACAGGACGCGATCACAGTTTGCCAGTAGATTCAAGCAGAATATCCCGACGGATTAGCATCAACTTGTGTTCTGTCAGTAGAATCATATGACATAATCTAACAACCGACTGCTAAAGAAATCGTAGTAAAAATGTATCGTATAATCATTTAAATGGAATGGCAGATTGGCCGAGTTTTTGCAGTCAATCGGCCATTACATAATATTCTATTGGTAGATTTATTATAACTCTATTGGCATCCTGCCAACAAAAAATTTGTAGTAAATAACTTTGCAACTGTTTATTCTCGAGCAATTCTATCGACGTCTGGCCGATCGTCATCGCTGCTAAACGGCCATCGGCAAGTGAACGAAAGGCTGCCCGAGGAAAATTGCATCGAGGAATATTTTACAATTCTGTAGCGATACGGATAAGAATGCGTTGTGGAAGACGTATACTGATGCTCGAACGTTTGAGATATTCGAGCTACGCGTAGACGACGCAATCAACGGGGTGATCGTTTCCTAAATAAAATTTGACCGCTCGTATATTTGTCACGCTACTCCAAATGTTTGAACGACCGAAATATCGATTATTTATATTATGTCTGTATCGCCACAAGAGGCTCAAATGACGACCACCGCCGGCCATTTTGATCCGAGGGCCACGTTCCGAACTGATCGACTGATCGTTATTTCTCTATAGCACGATGGTAATTGTCGTTAATTTTTTATTACGATGGATTTTACGTATTGTACTTCGTATATCGCTTACGTACAAAACTTTAATCCTATTAAATAAAGAAAAGTAATTAATATTGTTTTTTAAAAGAAAAGACTAAAATGTGCACATCAAATTTTGAAATGATTAATTCTCTCTTTCGTCGTTTAAATAGCCGCAATATTTCAAATATATTTTTAAAAAATGTAAAAAAATATATAATTTGTAAATGTAATATTAAGTTTCGGTGAGTTTGGCAATTTTAAGATGATTAACTGCGCAGTACATTAACTTTATTAATAACTGAACTTGGTTTGCAAATAACTCGGAAATTTATTAATTCGCAAACGTTAAGGCCATTAAACGTAACAAAGTTTTTAGTCATAATCGTAAGGCCGTAAGAAAATAGACCAATCACAGTCGATTATTTTTCTCGCGCTTGAAGAATAATCGAGTGTGATTGGTCTATTTTCTTAAGCTTTGTGTCCACGATGCTAGAAATCGCTCCGAGATCTCGGACAGAGAAAGAATTAACCAATCGCAATCGGTCAATTGCCGAATTGTTGAAATGTGATTGGTCAATTTGTTGTCCGTCCAAGATCTCGGAGCGATTTCTAGTGTCGTGGACACAAAGCTTTACGATCTTACGATTACAACTAAGAGCCCGGACACACACGTTTTCGTAACAGTGACAGTAAAGTTTCGACCAATCGCGTTGCTTGAATCGGAAACGTACAGCCGTACGTTCCCGAATCGAGCAACGCGATTGGTCGAGACTTTACTGTTACTGTTACGAAAAAGGGTGTGTCCGAGGCTTAAAACTTTGTTACGTGCAATGGCCTTTACGTGCAATAGCCTTAACGTTTGTGAATTAATAAATTTCTGAGTTATTTGCAAACTAAGGTTAATGTATGTATACTGTGCAGTTAACTGTGCTGCGCATGCGCGAAATGTACTCAAGGCTCCTGCGCACAAAGAGCGCGTCGAAGCGTTTCGCATAGCAGAAATCGATGCGGTGGCCAATCACTTTTCACTTTTCTGTAACTAGCGGAAGATTATTGGCCACGCGTCACGTGAAGTAGCGCAAAAGTCGGACATTTTTGATCCAAAACAGGGCGCAAAATATGAACGAGACATTTATAAATGTATTATAAATTTGTTTTGTGGTACATATCTATTTGCAGTGAATAATACTCTGTATGATATTCAGGATAGTGAAATAAAAACAGTAGTCTTGAAATTTTCTAAATTTATTTTGAATTATATATAATTATAAAGTATATTATATTAAACTTTGATATAAGATTATATTAATCTTTGGGATATGTATATATATTTTTACTTATTTAATATTTTTATCACATTATATGTTACCACAAGTGTAATATTACTTGTTTACAGCATTTCTCATGCCAAAATGCTCTTGCTTCCTTCCACTTCGAAGATTTATTACGAACTATATATTATATTGTTAAATTGACGCACGACGAAATGAATGCGTGAAAAAAAAGAAACGTTTTCAAAATATGCTTTCCAACGAATGGCACGGTGGAAATTTGTATTTAATACGAAGCGGCAGCAAGACTTCGTAACATTTCGGAGAATATGTAACTACACCTGACAGAATTTCAAGTGTTTCCCCGAACATGGCGGACGGTGCTCGTTCGAATTTCCATGGGACACAATGAACGTGCGCCGCGGAGCTCGCCGCGGTGATGCCGATAACTGTGGGCGTGTCGTGATCGTGTAGCCGGCCTACGTGGGTGCCCGGGGCGTCGTCGTGATCGGCGCGGCAGCGCGATACGGAGGCAGCGGGGCCAGGCTTTTGCCGCCGTCGTGCCGTCGTCGCCGCGAGTGCGCCGAGCGGAGCGAGCGAACGAGCGTGAGCGGAGCCGACCGTGGCGGGGCCCCCCCATGGTTAGGTTGCTGTTGGATGTGTCTGATCGGAGCCGGAAGATGAGGCCCGCACGTAGCAGCGCGTGATTCCACACGGCCGTGACGCTGAGGTACGAGGGCACGACCGCGATCCGCGCTCCGCGCCGACCCGACACGATCCGACACTTGGAGTCGCGCGCGGCGCGCGCCGCGCCCCCGCGCCGCGCCGGGCCGGGCCGGGCCGGGCGCGGGTTTATTTACGACGCCGCGGCGCGTTCTCGGGGACGGGCGCGCCCGGGGAGCATCGCCACGAGTCTCCGGGAGTCATCGCCCCGGTGCCAGAAACTGATCCCAGGGACCTCCGGGGGTTGACGGTTGACGGTCCCTACGCTTCTCTCTTTTTCTCCCTTTTCCTCTTTCTCTCTCTCTCCTTTCTCTCCCTGTTTCCGTCCGTCCTCCGCGCCGTCCTCGTCGAATTGATCGACTCGACGGACGGGGCACGGGGAATAGCTCGCCCGGAGAAGCGCGAGAGCGGGCAAGATCGTCGGACGCGGTTCCCGAGTACCGCTGACACGCGGGACACGCGGGTGCATCCGTGAATACGACTCCGAGCAGCGTCGCGGCTCGCGGCGCTCTCTCCTTCGGTGGCGAGAGTGAGTGCGCCGGAACTTTTTTTTTTTTTTTTTTTTTTAATGAGATGCCGATCATATGGTCGCGCGACCGCGTACCCGTGCGAATCACTTCGTAACTTGTGAGTATTAGGGTGGCGACGGACGGCATGGACGGTTCGCGATTTATTTGCATCTTCGGTCGGACGCGCGTGGTGGCCCGTTGCTCGGACGCTAGCTTCCCTAGCGTCGTCGCCGATGATCTGAACCGTATCGCCGTGTCGTCCCGTTAATTACACATTCGAACACTTTCCGATCGCGGATTTACGCAAGTATTCACGATAATCCACGTACGTATATACTTATATACGATTTTGAAAACCATGTATTTAAAATTTTAGTCAAATGTATAGGTTAGCGTACAACGATCTAGAATTCTAGAATCCTAGAACGTTCTTGTTCTTGTTTTCTTTTGTTTTTTTTTTTTTTTTTTTTTTTTTTTTTTTTGCATAACGAAGTGATTGGAAAAGATCATAATAAACTAATTGCTCATATTTCTGCATTGGCATGATCAACTTTGTGAAAAATATTTGAACAAAAAAAGTGAAACAAAGGCGTGATAAGTTTAATGATTTGTCGTTTGTTTTGTCATATTTATGTCATCAAAAACGTCTAATCCGTAACAGAGGTTAAAGATACATTTTAAACGGATAATTATTTATAAGATATATCTGTATAGTTTTCTTATTGTTGTAGCTACGACTTAGCTTCTAGTAAATGGATACTCGATCATATTTGATTATTATAGCTATACTGTTTGTAATTTAGAAACAGGGTAGAAAATGTCAGAACCGGAGGAAAGTCTGGCGGCGCCCGATAGTACCACAAGGGAACAGCGGGTTGGCTTCTCTCATGGAGATGATGTTCTTCAACACAGAGATGGCAAATATTACCTTGGTACAGTTGTCGAGGTACGAGCAAATATAATATACTTCTCTCTTTATCAGTATTCAATAACGACGTTGCAACGATACTGAAATTATTTCTACATAGGTGGACTTGGCTAGGGAAAGATGTCTTGTCAAATTTCTGGACAACACATCTTCCTGGTCGTCGTTTAAAGAGCTGACAAAATTGGCTATGCCAGACTCGGATGTTATGTGTGTTCTTTGCAAAAAATCTCAGCCTAAGACTGACAATGACATTGTTGTTTGCGACAAATGTGGCCGTGGCTATCACCAAATGTGTCATCAGGTGCGCATCAGAATAATTTTTGATATCTGACATAATAGAAATAAGTTGGATTATTAATCAGAAACCAATGAGGATATATTAGAGTATGATTTAATAAATGAAGAACCATATACGCATTTGTAGCCTGAAATACCGAAACCAGAGCCGGGTAAAGATATTCACTGGATATGTAAAAGATGCACAGATAGCCAGCCACGTACGCGTGAATCCTGCGAGCCAAAAAATTCTATGGTTAAAGCAAGCATCAGAAAAGTTTGCAGCGGTAGGGACCAACCTCAACCACCACCAGATGACATGACAAAATTGCCATATGATGTAAGATTTAAATATAAAATAAATGTCATTACTCAAATGATTTATACATATGTAAAGGACCGTCTACAATAACCGTAAGAGTATGCGGTAAGCTACTGACTAATGGGATTTTTGCAATTCAAGAATAATCGACTGCGGTTGGTCAATAGCTTACTGCTTATGTCTTACTGTATACTCTTGCTGCCATTGTAGACGACGCTTAAGATAATGAGCTCTGAATCTATGAAAATAAGATTACATGTGTAAGATTTTATTGTATATAATTGTATATAATATATCATTTCAGCCTAATATGTTAAATTGGGATAATCATCACAGAGTGAACGCTGAACAAATTTATTGTTACTGTGGACTTAATGGTGAATGGTATGCACAGATGTTACAATGCGGTCGTTGTAAACAATGGTTTCATGAAAAGTGCATCAGGTGCTTAACTTATCCCTTGTACAGTGGTGATAGGTAAGTACAAGTATAAAAATGGCAGATTCAATCAAATTCAATTTGAATATAGATATAAATATACAAATTTTATTGAAATATAAGTTTTCGAACCGCGTGGATTACCATTGTCATCTCATACATCTTCATTCACAATTTTTAATTTTCTAATTTAACTTTTTATAAAATCGAGGCATACGTAACATGAAACTTGGAATCCGCCGACTTACGATTGCTCTTATATGAAGCCACGCGTTACCTCATGCAAGTTTCTCTTCACAATTTTAAATTTATTAATAATTTTTACAGATTTTATGTATTTGTTTGTTCAACTTTTTCATGGAAAGAATTTGTTCCCGTTTATTAATGAAATGGGTAGATCTGTGCACCTGATGTTTTAACAATCTGACTCTTTATAAGCTAAAAAAGTATTACGACTTCTACACTGTTATTATACCTTATTTCAAATGATAACTGGTTGACTCTACAGCTTCCACCACGGGTATGAGTCGTCAACATTGGAATATACAGTCTACAAAACAAATTATTTTAATTTGTACTATATTTTAATGTGGTATTAGATAATTGTAGTTTATAATAATTCTATATCTGGTTAAGATTTGGTTGATTAGTTCAGGAGTTATAAAAAATTTAATTATATTATATAGTTTTAACAAAAATCGGTAATCCCTTTATTATTAACAATTTTTAATAATTATATTATATTCTTTAGTCTTTTCTACCCCTATTTCATATATAATTTTTTAAAATTTGGTTGATTAGTTCTTAAGTTATAAAAATTTCAGTAAACTTGGTTGTTTTTGTTAACAAAAATTGATAATCCCTTTATTATTAACAATTTTTAATAATTCTATTATATTCTTCAATCTTTTCTACCCCTATTTCATATATATCTGGTTAAGATTTGGTTGATTAGTTCTGGAGTTATAGAAATTTCGGTAAATTTGGCACAGACATACACACATACATACATACCGACATTTTTTTTAGGCGATATTTCGACATTTTACAACAATATGAACATATTGGCAGAAAAAACTAAAAAACCAATCTTTTCTTTGGTTTCTTCTATCTCTATTTCATATATAATTTTTTTAAATTTGGTTGACTAGATCTAATTTTATATGCGATCAAAGGTTCATATACGAAGTTTATGAAAACAAAGCTTCCTCCATGAGGAAGCAAAAATCGTCGAATATTTATTAACTTTCTCGAACTTTTCCAAACAATATTGCTTTCGTTGAAAAATATTCAAACCTGAAATATTGACTAGCATCCGGTGTTCTGTCGGGTTTTCCTTCGTACATGACGCTAGTCGCGCCGTAGACGAGAGGGCCATAGCAAATGTAGGAATGCCCGACAACCCATCCCATGTCGGAGGCCACCCACCAAACGGAACTTTTGTTCATCCCGTAAACCGTCTTCATGGTCCAGCAGAGTGTTGCCAAGTGACCACCGATCGGCCTCATAATCCCCTTCGGTTGCCCTAATATCAATAAATAAAAAAAGTTTTTGTGATCGCGTAACAGGAGCGTGATTTTGGTGTTTGATCAAAGACCAGGTAACACATTATAAACATGAAGAGTGGCGACAGAACGTCTCGAGAGAATACGATGGGATAATTTTAAAAGTATAGGAAATCAAAGGAAAAAAATAATACGATGTAAAATTTCGTCATTTCATCTCCCAGAGACGTTTCTGGGTTTCTTTATCTATTTTAGCTGAGTATGTATCTTAAGACGCACCTGTGGTTCCTGACGTGTACAATATATACAATGGATTGTTAGCCTCGACCATTACGCACGGATGCGGTTTCGACCGCTTCAAGAGATCGTCCCAGTCGAGCTGTGACTCGAGTAACGGAGCCTCCCACACGTTTCTTCTCTGAAACACGATGCACTTCGGCTTCGGTACAATGATCATGTCCATGGCACCGTTTAGCATATTAGTATACCTGCATTTCGAGTTGTGCGAATTAAAGGAAGAATATAAAGACTGAATGAACCATCGAAGATCTAAGAATTTTAAACAGAAACGTTTGAAAGATGTTCGACAGATTGTGCACAGTTTAAGGGACAATGCATTGTTTAAGAAGGAAATTATGTTACTTAATGCGTACTAAAAATTAACATTTCTATTAAATATTAATATCAATGATCCGATATGTATCTAATATTTCTCCTAGAAAATTCTTTAGGAGTCTACTGTGAGCTGCTGCTTTTTAAAAGTGCAATTTAAATCTGTCAAGATATCTCGTATAAAGGGATATTTTGAATAAAGATACGTACTTAATTACTTTGGACGGTTCAAGGCCGCAACTCGCGGCAATAATCACCTTCGGCTCAGCATGATCTATTCTAGATGCCAATTCGTTCGCTGCGAAGCCTGAAACGCGTATTTACAAGTATAATCACATTGCATTGGCAACTGAATTAATAATTGTTTAATAATCAAAATATCTTGCTATGCAACTTAGACCTCTATATAAGGCTGTTGACGTGACTTTGACAGTTTAAAACAGTCTGACGGATATAGACTTATCCGTCTTATGTAGAAACAGATATTTTTAAGATTAAAAGTCTTAAAAATAAAGAAACGGATAAGAAATATATGCAAGATATATCTATATATAGGAAAGGTAACGTATAAATATGCGAATTTTAATCGTAGTCAGTTTTTACACACTTTGCATACATTTTACTATCGATTCTACTTTTTGCGATCTATGTGAAAAATAATCACGTGGTATAGTAGTAAAAGGAAGCTTGAACGTAACAGCCGCGACTATTGTCACTTTTTGTTATTAATTACCTCCAAAGACCACCGAGTGAATCGCCCCGAGCCTGGCAGTGGCGAGAGTCGCAATTATAGTCTCGGGGATCAGCGGCATGTATATAATCACCCTGTCCCCTTTGCGCACACCCAGATCCGCCAATGCGCCCGCCAACACGGACGTCTTTTCCAAGAGCTCGTTGTACCGTCACTTTGCGTATTAACGACGTTTGAGGGCTGTCGTGGATGAGGGCGGTCTTCTCCCCGTACCCTGCGCGCACGTGGCGATCCACCGCGTTGTAACAAGCATTCAGTTCACCGCCGACAAACCTGCGTGAAAGATAAGCGAGCTTTTTGTAGCCCTTTTCGCAGTCACGAGTGCTCCCACGAGGCCATTAGAGACTTCATTCTATATATTAACTGTTTCTCTTCGCAAAGTTCTCTGTGGCGTAAAGCGTCTAATATCTATACTTAAATATCGTTTCGCGTAACGCATGATTTCGAAGCTACGTTCTTCAATCTGGAATAGATTTTTCTCTGAGAAAAAATCCGATTTTCGATAACTCTTTAACTCTTTAAGGACGGGTATTTTAAACGAGCCTTATCGCAAAAAGAGAAAAAAATTAATTATTTATGCAAACAAAATTTTAATCAAAATTGGAACTTTTTGAAAGCCTTTATTCATTGCAGTAGAAATAAAAAAAATTGATTAATTTTGACAGAATTACGATTAGAGTTGCGATTCTTTTCATGATTTTTTTCGAGATACCATTTCGTGAACGGCTCATTGGAATTATCCAAAACCTTATCCCAAGGTTTACTCCAGTCAATACAGCCGGCAACCTCGCCCCAAAACTCTCCCGGATACTCCAATGACTTCTTATATGCTTCTTCATACGCAGAACACTCGTTCCAATGCGGGTTCATAATATAATCTGTAACACAGCACAGTCATAGTATAATCTGAACACAGTAAAGACGGCGATAGCTTACCTCTTTGTCACAAGCACAAAGCACGCGACTGACGGCTGCCTCCGACCTTTGACGAAATTTGACTTTTCGGAAATTATCATTAATTACGTTACAACGAAATATGCAAGGAACTTTATCGAAAATGGTACTTATCTTGACAAACAAGAAACATTGCAGTTCCCGTGAGCTCCGCATTAATACTGCGTTGCAACACAACGAATTTGTAATATATTTTATAATTTTCCATTTTAAAGGATTTTGCAGTACGTTTCATAATACTATTTTATCTTCCATATAAAAATGTTATTGCAAAAATTATTGTTGATAACAGGAAAACATGTAGGATAATGTATTGTAAAACTTTGGTTAATTGATATTATCATGAAAAATACAAGATTTTTATTAAAAAATATTACACATACGTTTTATATTTTGCGAAAGAACTAAGTGATAATTAGTCAACTTTTATCTACTTTTATCAACTGTTATCTACAAATTATCATATTTTATTATAAAACATAAAATGTAAAAAGAGGAAAAAATAGAACTCTTTACATGTCTTGTGTGTCAAATAATAAGATGTATATACAATAGTCGTATATAAATGCCGAGAGTGACATGCTGCTCATAAGGAAGCGATCGACCGACTGAGAAACGCATTTGACCCAAAACAATGAAACCGTGAAATAAAGATTGCTATTTATTGGTTGTTGGGCTAGCCAATAGG
The DNA here is from genome assembly GCA_030770255.1 of Temnothorax ravouxi. Classification (NCBI taxonomy): domain Eukaryota; kingdom Metazoa; phylum Arthropoda; class Insecta; order Hymenoptera; family Formicidae; genus Temnothorax; species Temnothorax ravouxi. The sequence goes on from JASTWP010000076.1 coordinate 14,811, forward strand.
ATCGATTTCAAGTTGACAAGATTACAAGATGAGCCTATCATAGACTTATCGGGTTGAGATTCTCTGTATCTTTTTGTGAGTTTATGTTGTTGTTAAATTTCTTTATATAAAACATCTCCGCTATTTCCCTCTTTTTTTATGTTCTTTTCCTTATATGTAGAATCTCAGCCTCCGTGCTCCGTTCACTTAAAATCATGTCCCAGTGATACGCGGTGTTTGCTGACCACAGAGTGATGATACTATTGATGATACTATTGTGTTTAGTAATGTCACTCCTGTGTTCCTTAACTCTGGTTTCCAAATGACGTTTCTTCTGTTCAATGTAGGATGTATTGCAATCATTACAGTTTATTTTGTATACGATTTCAGTGTTCTTGGCGATGGTCAGTTTATCTTTATAACCCCTCTTGACAATGCTGTCAAGCTTTTTAGGAATTGTATGTAGAACCATTTAGACCGGCTTTGTTAACCAAACGACCTATAACCTCACTTAAGCCCTTAATGTACGGCAAGACGATGCTTCTCGATGCATCAAACGCGCTATCACCAGTATCATCGTCTGACACAGTAGAGTTTTTGCGATTTTCTAGTACAAATAACCTGTTTTTATTTGTTTTTCAATCACGTCAATAGGAAAACAGTTATTTAGTAAGATCTCTTTAACCGTTTCCAAATTATCACGATGGAAGAACCGTTCATCCGACAGCAGAATAGCATGATCGACTAATCTAATTATCGTATTTAACTTATATTTATACGGGTGGGTAGAGAAAAAATTGGTGTATTTTCCCGAGAATGTAGGTTTTCTATATCAATTAGTGATGAGTTTGTCATTATCTCTAATTACTGCTTTCCTAATAATACTTCCTACTAATTTCCAGCTTTTATGATTTTTTTGGAATAACTTCATATACTACGGATGTCTCGTGATGTCAACCGACAAGTCTCACAAATGATATAGGTACTATTAATTTATTTTATTTTTGTTACTTTCTTTTAATCATGTTAGATTGACTCGTTATATTTTGCGTTATGTTATTTATAGTTTTTCACTTGATAAGGGTCCAAACCAAGGGCCGAAACGTCGTGATTGTACGAAACCCGTTTGCCAGTTAAGTCGAAAAAATTGAAATACATTGTATTTCTATAAGTATTTTCATTTTTAAATACTTTTCCTTAACAAACATGAGGTCTCTTTCATTTTTTTTTACTTGGTGTATATCGGCGGATTATTTTATATTTGTTCTTAGTCAGCTACATAATTACTTTTAATTTTTTTGTTTAATAAACTTATCGTGTTTTTAAAACCAACATCTTTTACATCTTTTTTGTACTCATAAATTAGCCATTTGATCACTTTATATAGCTTTGCTTTTATCTTTGATTTTTTTTTAATTTAAGATTGATAGAAATACTCTTTAATACACTCTTGCGTCAATGAAAATTAACATATCAAAAGAATAATCCTCTGTTTGTGTTTTATCTTTACTTACTTCGACTTTTATTTTGAATGGTCAAATTAGAGTAGTCCCAAATATTATCAGTGACAGTAGACAACTGCCTACGGCAAAAAATGCCTATATTTCATTAGAAAATATTATACAACACAATGTTATATGTATATAAAGGATGTGGCAACTGCTGACAAAATTATTTTAAATTGACAGTTTTTGCCGCAGCAAATATATGTCTCAGACTTTTTTAAGGTCTGCAAAATTATTTAAACTCCGGAAACATAAGGGCTCGTAAAATTGCATTTGAATTTTGTCACTTCAGAGCAGTTAATCAAGTTTTTTGAACGAAAAGATTAAAAAAATTATTAAATAGGCAGCACATTATTATAAATAGCGATGGTGGATATATACAATTAGGGTAGAGCGGGGTCAAAAGTAACAATTTGACTTTAGAACTTGATTGTGGAAGAACTATTACAGTAAGAGAAAAACTCTTGATATCCTAAGTTAATATGATCATTTCACTTTATGGAAATCTTCCTATTTAAATCTTGTGATAGGTAAACTAAATAAGAATTATTAATTAAAAACATAAACGAGGGAAATTACAAAATCGCCCCCGACTCCGGGTCGGTTGCAACACTATAAGGGATCGATAGTAACAGTTTTAAATAATCAAAATAAAAAATGTTTATTTAATGAAAAATAATAATTTCTCTTATATTAACAAAAACAAACTAAAATATTCATATTCTCATACAAAAGAAGTAAAATAAAATCTTATTCTATTAAAACATAACTTCTTTATATCAATTATAGAAAACATTAACTTTGTTCATTTAATTATAAACATTTTTTGTTCTTATATTTTTAAATGATAGGAACACAATGTCTTTATAAGGACACGTTATAGCTTATTCAGCTTCATCCATGATGTTAGAAGATGGTCTTCTAACACCATGGTTGTTCTGAAATTGGCGAGGATCGGTGAAAGGGTTACCGATTTTTGCTTTAAAAATGTGTAACGATTTCTGCCTAAAAAATGTGTAAGTTATTTGATGGATGGAATATCATTTAAGAAAGGTATATTGGCGAGAATCGGTGGAGTTACCGATTTCTGCTCAAAAAGTTACGTATTAGGTTGGCAACTAAGTTTCCGCCGTTTTTTTTAATTTTAACATTCCGCATGTCATTAAATGTTTTTGGCATAATGTTTTAAATCATTCGAGGTTCAGAAGTGTGGAGCATGCGGGTTCCGCATGGTTTAAGTGACAACAACAAAAATCAACGAGCCACAATCTTCGCTGGTTTGCTTGCTCATCACCGCTCAACTCATGGACACAAGCAACGATTTCTTTACCGGATCGTTACTGGCGACGAGAAATGGTGCCTGTACATTAATATGAAGCAGCGCAAGCAATGGCTTAGACCCGGCAAACAAGCGACACCGCGCGTGAAACAAGATCTTCATCCGCGTAAAACGATGTTGTGCGTATGGTGGGACTGGGATGGGATTATCCATTACGAATTGTGTGTATGTGTGTGCTTGAACGGAACCAAACGGTCAACGCGGAACTCTATGTTCAACAAATGGAACGACTCAACACGGCTATTCAAGAGAAAAGACCTAATCGGCAGCATGGAGTTTTTCAGTCATGCATTTGAATGGCTTCCTTGGTCATATTGGCGATATGAGGGCGGGCGTTGTCGTGCAGCAAAAGAACTCCATGCTGCCGATTAGGTCTTTTCTCTTGATTATCCCGGGAAATTCTATCCCTACTTCATATACAATTCTTTGAGATTCGGTCAATTCTCGAAAAATTGAAAAAATTTCAGTACCGGCTTTCAAAAAGATCTTTCAAAAAGATCTCACTTTATAGCACTCCCCGGAAAATTTTACCCCTGTTTCATATATAATTCTTTAAGATTCGGTCAATTATTTCCCGAAAAATTAGAAGAATTAGAAAAACCGGTTTCCAGAAAATCGGTAACGAAAAACTATGCACATCATGGCACTCCCCGGAAAATTCTACCCCTATTTCATATACTTTTGGTAAAAATTCGGTCCACTAACGAATGAGTAATTCGCGGACAGACGGACAGACAGACAGACAGTCGGGTTTTATATAAGTAGTATGATAAGATAGTATGATGATATATATTGTTTCTAAATTAAATATATTACAGGCCTTCGAAATGCAAAATAGACTCTTGTACGTTCTTGGTCTTCACATATTCGAACGGCCGCGCGGCCGGTCTTCCGCTAAAAGCTAAAAGCTTTAGGATCCTGCAATGGTTCTCCGTTAATCGCCGCTATGACCTTATCGCTGTCCAATATCGTCATATGGTTGCCTTCAATGTAATGCACGTCCACCTTGTCTCGCGTGATCTGAAAAATTTTTTATGTTGTGTTATTAGGTCGATTATGAGAAATTAAACCTCGAACGTTTGTGAAAAGTACACGGAGGAAGCGTAATACTTTGTGTAAGCCATAATCTTCTTCATTCATGTCGATAAGTTGTGTTGTGGGTTTCAAGAGTGTTATAGGCGATCGTATTCGTTCCAAGGATGACGAGTCGTAATTTCGAAGAGCGAGAAGGTGCGCATAAATAGTTTTGCACAAAGTCTTTCTGGTTTCGATCAAAGTTTTATCAGGAAGGTACGAAAGGAAAATATCTACCTTCTCTTCCCAGGTCTTACATTTCTCGAGATCCAAAAGTAGCTATGAAAAAAAAAATTTAATAATAAACGGGATATTGACAATAAGAATATGCTCGAATACAATCGAAAAGTATTTTAGCAGCCAGTAAAATCTACTTTTCCGCTTAAAGTTGATTGCATGGTATCCATGATAGTAAGCAAGATATTATTTTGAAGTTCTTCTTCTGTAGCGGATGGAAGATATTGCTCTAAAATCATTTTTAGCATGTCAGGAGCACCGTCAATCAGCACCAATCGACCACTCAAACCTCGTTTTTCCAATCGTTTCACTAATTCGAGGGCAATTAACGAGCCGAACGAATATGCGACTATAGCGAAACCTCTTTGCTCTTCCGCCTTTGGTAAGATATACTGGAAATTTCAATAAAACGTATGTTATCCCACATGGACGAGCACTTTTCGATTCAACAAAAGCATTCGTTAAAGTCGTTCTCCGGAAAATCGATTTTTTCTAGATTTTTTTGAAACTGTGAATATACGTTAATTATTTATTATTCGTGCCCTTCCGTGTATACGTACTGATAAAAGCATATTGGCGTATTCCGGTATAGACGTATAGTTACGTCCAGTTTGTGTCAATCCATATTGCAGGGCTGTTGCGATAGGTTTGATCTTCGACACCAGTGGATTAAATAGCTGTCCGCAACCCTGTATACCCGGCAAGAGGAACACTTTGATCTTGCGCGGATTCATCTTAGTTTGTAAATCCATATGGGTCTCTGCAGATAACGCTTTGTTACCCAAAAATATCAACAGTTGAATGCCACATATGTCTGCTTTTTGTTCATCGGTTTGTTGAGTCTGTGCTTTCTGTCGTTCCAACTTCTTATCGCGCATCTCCGTCAGTTTGGCAAAGTTCAGATTGCGGATGTCCTGCATGGTGAGGAAGACATCGTACTCACGTTCCAGTGTTTGATTAATTTCCACGGCCATTATCGAGTCCATGCCGAGTTCGGCCAACGACGTGTTTTGAGCCACGATCTTCAAATTTTTTAGACCTGCAAAAGTATCGAGACATGTAAACTTGGTGTATTATTGGTGGTGATTCTTGAACACGACATAATATATCAACAATTTTATTTGAAAAAATTATCTACATTAATTATTAAAATCTACATCTATCTAGTGGGAATAGTAGAAATAAATAATATAAATAATATATATATATATATATATATATATATATCATTTATATACAATATATCATTATATAGCATATATGATTTTTATTCCAGAAATATTGATTCTACTAAAAATATACTTAAACGGTTTGTAATTTGAAAACATGGAATTGATATTTTATCCCTTGCGTAATGCATATAATTTATAAATTCCTCTTTTTTGATTTTGTTTTAGAAAAGACTATCCTAAAATGACAACAATCTTACCCATTATATTCGCCACGGCCTCCACAATGTTGGCGGCTCCATAAGCACCTACACGCTTCTCCGCTACCACCATGCTAGACACCACCGGGCGATCCTGCAACAAGAAGTCCTCCAACTTCTCAAGGCAGGACGATACCTTTTGCTGCAAAGTACCGCCAATGACGAGCTCTTTATCATTATTCTGCCACTCGGCGACGAGGCCAACTTCACCTATCGCGCCCCATTGAATAGCCAGCCCCGGTAGACCGTTCGCCGCTCTGCATTCGCAAATTCTCTCCATCACGGAGTTAGCCATGCCGTAATTCGTCTGTCCAGCGTTCCCTTTGCCACAAGAAACCGAGGAGAAAACTACGAACTGCCGAAGTTGCGGGCATAAACTTCTGGATAGCTCGTTCAGCATCTTCGTAGCCCAAGCTTTCGCTCTGAAACTCTCCTCAAATAACTCCGGCGTTTGATTCGCGCAAATGCCGTCCTTCAGCACCACGGCGAGATTGAAGATCGCGTCCACCGGGGCTTGTTTCTCCGCGGAATTCAGTATAAATTCGCAATCCTTGCGACTTGAAGCGTCTGCCCCCGTGATGATAAGCACGTTCACGCCGTAAGATTTCCATAGCTCGACCTTTAAGCGTTGATAACCGTTCTTTATTCCCGTTCTTGAGGTCAACACCAAATTTTTAGCGCCTCGGCGTACCAGCCAGTCGGCCAGTTCCAATCCGAAACCACCTAGTCCACCCAGGATGAGGTAAGTTTTATTACTGTCGCAGTAGTATCGAGGATCAGCGACAATAGGTTTGTTTTCAAGGACCGTCTTCTCATCGCAAATTTTCAGAAGCACCTATAAAAGATATGTAACATAGTCTTAATTGTTAATTTTCTTTTAGTTTCTCGCAGACTTTGATTTACTCTAGTAATAAATTTAATGCTCTTTTCAAAGCTTGAAAGGATCGTTAGGTGACTATAACATTGCAATAGAACAGCTGACAGCAGTTGGTTGTGTATAGTTACTATTCCCAGTAAACAAAATGTTAGCAATACTTTAGCAATTCCTAACAGATTTGAACATAATATTACAATAGATTGCCGTTAATTGCATTTCTTTTTACCTTGCCTATATGTTTTCCAGCCGCCATATATCTGAAGGCCGTTTCCAATTCATCCTTTTTAAAGACTTTTCTAACGAGCGGTTTGATAGCTCCATTTTTCAGGCCCTTGTCTAGCATACCATGCAGCTTTGTCTTTTCTTCGTCTGTTGTACAAAAAAGATTGTCGAGATGAATTCCGTGGAAACTAACATCCTTCAAGAAGATCATCATTCCCAAGGGATTATTTGCAGCAAGATCAAACTTGCCGATCTCCAGAAAACGACCGCCCTGCGCCAGACAGCGAACCGATGCCTGGAGCTTCTCCTCGGCCAACGAGTTTAATACGATGTCTACCCCGTCGCCATTCGTCTGCTGAAGTATTATTTGCTCGAAGCTGGTGTTGCGCGAATTGCCAATATGATCATCTGGAATCGACGGAAACATCTCGCGAATGAACTTGCGTTTTTCAGGCGTTCCTACAGTGGTGAACACTTCGCAGCCTTCATTGAGGGCAAGATGTATGGCCGCCTGACCGATGCCACCAGTGCCAGAATGAATGAGCACTTTGTCGCCCTTCTTCATCTCGCCACGTTGATACAGCGCGATATAGCATGTTGCGTATACGCATGGCACGGTGGCCGCGTCTTCCAATGACCAATTGTCAGGCACGTACCAGTACAAGCTTCTATCGGCTTTGACGACATTCGTTATACATCTGAAAAAGTATAAATTTATTGATCGTACAAAAATAAAAAATGTCAAGCTATCGCGTGTGTCTACGATAATCCAATCATTAAATACGTTAATAAACTTTTGAAAATATCCCGGAAATTAATACTTTCATTGTATTATGTCTCTTTTCTAAATGATAAAAGTATAATAAAAACGATACTTCAATGTATGATTTTACAAATGTAAAGTATACAAATATATTTTTAATAAGATCATTACTTTTGGAAGAAAAGTCCCATCACGCGACGACCAGCGGTCTCGATACCAGCATATTCGAAGCCAACTGTGCTTTCGTCGAATCGGTGCGAGTTCATAGCGAGTTTTCCAGTGCTCATCATGATATCTTTAAAGTTGAGAGGCGAGTACACTACGTAGACCAGATCCTGATGTTGATTAATATCAGGCTGTATAGAGCCCTGGACCCAACGAAACGAGCTTAAGTCACCAGGTATCTATATTTCAAAGATATATGTTTGACACGATGTTTCAGAATACGGTATGTTTTCTTACGTATTACTACATACCATTTGTTCGACATACGCATGACGGACAAGCTTTGGTTGTAGACTCGGTAGCGGTTGATGTCTGTAGGAACCCCATATCTTTCCCGTTCTCAATACGTTGATCGGCAAATCCAGTTGAAGCTGTTCCAAGTATAATGGATTTTGTAGGGAAAACTTAGGAGCTTTGGTATCTTGTATCAATATGCTTCTGATTATTTCTCCGCCTGGTTCCTTTCTCAAGCAATTCACGAAGCCTAGCAAACCACTTTCCAAGTCTCCCTCGCTGACGAGTATTATCCTCATGTCGGCGGTCTCATTTTCCGCATTCATTAACGAATTCAATTTCTCGAGCCAAGTGAACTCATCATTGTTAACATGAATGATTTCCGTTTTTCTGATCAGCTGTTTCTTCTTCTTCTTTAAAAGTACAATAGTCTCTTCGCCAATAGTCTTCTCTAGAATCACGTCTAATTGTAAGTCGTGCTTCGAAGATGTCGAAAGATTTTCGGCTTTGAACGATCTTTCTCGTGTCAATACAAAACCGCCGTTTTTCAGTTTCAGTAGGACCTGCTCCAATTGTGTTTTCTTATCTCTTGATAGTAGCCCGATACCGATGGCAAGCATAATATTCTCTTCTTTAGACACATTATTAATGTCCATAGAGATCACATTCGAGAGTAATGATTTGTCGTCAAAATGATTAGATGGTGCTGACAAATATACCTTCGGCTGAATTAAAGGCAAGTCACTCAGAATCTCAGTAATCATCGGTGATACTAATTTATCCGCTGTCATATTGTCGGAGTCGTCGATCAATTCGATGGTCTTCACATAAATAGCTTGATGATATTCGAGCGCGATATGCGTAGACAATCTGATCGCCTCCTTCAGGGATGTTTGCGCTCTATCGCGATGAGCCACGAATTTATATTCTTCGAGAATTGGGTCGCTAGCTGGCAGTCGGCGAGGTATAGCCGTAGTCTTGACACCACGAATTTCGACTCCCCCTGATAATATGGTTTCCCATTTTTCGTACACGTGTACGGGGAATTCTGCAACGAAAAAGTGCAGTATTTATATATGTGTAATTATAATGGTCATATCATATTTGTTAACTAGCGTTCCGGCCCGCGCTTCGCGCGGGGCTCAAAGCTAGCACGTGGACCTCAAAGCTAGAAAACTATAGATCTATATATAGATATATAGATCTGTATATATCTCTACTATTATATAAAGGGGAAAAGTTTGTACTGTTGTTCGGGGTAATCTTAGAAACTATTGGACCGATTTTGAAAGTATTATTGTATATGAAGTAGGGGTAGAATTTCCCGAGGAGTGTTATAGGGTGTATAGTTTTTCGTTACCGATCTTCTGGAAACCGATTTTTCTAATTTCTTTAATTTTTCGGAAAATAATTGACGGAATCTCAAAGAATTATATATGAAACAGGGGTAGAATTTTCTGGTGAGTAATATAAAATGTATAATGTACTCTTATTTTCACTAAAACTTATTTTACCAAAATGTTATTAATTTTCTCTTTTGAAAGTATTGTATATGAAGTAGGGGTAAAATTTCCCGAGGAGTGTTATAGATTTTTTACTTACCGATTACCAATTTTATTCCTTGGTTTTTTAATTAAAAAATCGAGGTACCGTGTACATCGCGAGTAGAAAAAGTTACGACATGTTTAATTCATGAAAACATTTATGCGATCCGATTTGAAATTAGAGGCATTTAGTTATGATTCAAATTACGAATATCAATAGCCTTATAAAAAAAACAACTCGAAAAAGAGATTGAATTTTGAATGTAAGAAGCCGATTTAAAATTTGGTTTGGGCTCAGAGTTCGAGCCGAACATGTCACCAAGTTTCATGCTAATCGGCTTTTCACATTCAAAATTCAATCTCTTTTTCGAGTTGTTTTTCTTGTAAGGCGTCAGATTCTAGGGCGGCGCGAGCTGCCCTATACATATTTTGTAACTCGGTCAATTACTATTCTTTGCGATTCGGTCAATTAATTCCCGAAAAATTGGAAAAATTTCGTAACCGGTTTCCAAAAAGATCGGTAACAATAAATTGTACATTTTATGGCACTCTTTGGGACATTCTATCCTTACTTCATATACAATTCTTTGAGATTTAGTCAATTAATTCTCGTATTTGAAAAAATTTCGGAATCGATTTCCAAGAAGATCGGTAACGAAAAATTAACCACGACATTTTCATCCCCGAAAAATTCTACCCCTATTTCATATACTTTTGGTAAAAATTCGGTCCACTAACGAATGAGTAGTTCGCGGTCAGACAGACATACAGACAGACATACATTAGTGAGTAGGGGGGGGGGGGGCGTAAAACAAAAAAAAGCCGCGACATTTTCATCCCCGAAAAATTTGCAACATTTTGATACCAATTTCGAGAGAATCGACCTATAAATGTGGAAGTAGTTCGCGTACATACAGACAGACAGAAGACGTGACTTATATATATAAATTTTTTTTGTTGCGATTTTTTTCATCTTTCTTGTCAGCGTCTTGTTTCCGCTTCTTTTTTTTCCTTATTATCCTCCTTTTTTTCTTCCTTCTTTTTCTCTGTCGGAGGATGCTCCTAATGCTGTCGCATATTAGGAGCCTATCTTATAATACGTTTTTCTACATTTTATGGCAATCCCCGGGAAATTCTACCCCTACTTCATATAATTCTTTAAGATTCGGTCAATTAATTTTCGAAAAATTGGAAAAATTTCGTAACCGGCTTCCAAAAAGATCGGTAACAAAAAATAATACACTTTATAGCATTCCCTAGAAAATTCTACCTCTACTTCATATACAATTGTTTGAGATTCGGTCAATTAATTTCCGAAAAATTGGAAAATTTTCTGATACCGATTTTCCAAAAGATCGGTAACAAAAAATTATACACTTTATGGCAATCCCCGGGAAATTCTACCCCTACTTCATATAATTCTTTAAGATTCGGTCAATTAATTTTCGAAAAATTGGAAAAATTTTGTAACCGGCTTCCAAAAAAATTGGTAACGAAAAATAATACACTTTATAGCACTTCCTAGAAAATTCTATCTCTACTTCATATAATTCTTTAAGATTCGGTCAATTAATTTCCAAAAAATTGGAAAAATTTTGTAACCGGCTTCCAAAAAGATCGGTAACAAAAAATTATACACTTTATAGCACTCCCCGGAAAATTCTACCTTTATATCATATATAATTCTTTTAAATTTGGTCAATTATTTCCCCAAAAATTAGAAAAATCAGAAAAATAAGTTTCCAGAAAATCGGTAGCAAAAAATTGGCCGCGACATTTTCATCCCCGGAAAATTCTACCCCTATTTCATATACTTTTGGTAAAAATTCGGTCCACTAACGAATGAGTAGTTCGCGTACATACAGACAGAAGACGTGACTTATATATATATAGATATATTATATTTGCGTGTTTTATTATACAGGGTATTCGAAAAATCGCCTACTCCACTTCGGGAGGTGATTCGAAACCCAAAAACAAGCAAAAAAGTTTATACAAACATAGGTCTGGAAATGAGCCGTTTCCGAGTTATAGCCACTTTTATGTTCAAAAATAGTAAATTTTTATTTACAATTTTTTTTAATTACAATTTTTTAGTTTTTTCCAATTTTTTAATATTACAATTACAATTACATTATTTTTAAAGTAAACATAAACAGATATTTAAATCGAATTAAATAAGGTGTTCAAAATGACCACCTTCAGCACGAATGCAGGCCCTTATTCTTCTATCAAAGGAATTCCGAACTCTTTGAAAAACATTTGGATCCTTTCTTATTTCGTCAAATCCATGACTTATTCTCTATCTTAAGGACGTTCTCTCGTCCTTATACTAGAGAAAATCGATTTTCTTATAGGATTTTCTTGAAACTGTGAATATACGTTAATTTAGGTGTGCTTTATGCGTGGTATAAATTTCAGTACCTCTTCCGGTATAAAAAATCAAGATACTGAGCTTCAAAGTTTCAACTTTTACTAATGAAAAGGTTTTCCAGGCCAAACGGTAAGAGATACGAGGTTGGTCAAGAGGACCAAAGTTGCTCCTCTCGTCGAGTTCTATAAGGAAAAAATGTCAAAACTAAAAAAATTAAATTAAAAAATTTTTTTTTGAAACTTTGAGGCTTAGTATCTTTATTTTTTATACCGGAAGAGGTACTGAAATTTATACCACCCATAAAGCACACCTAAATTAACGTATATTCACAGTTTCAAGAAAATTCTAAGAAAATCGATTTTCTCTAGTATAAGGACGAGAGAACGTCCTTAACTCAGCAATATTGTTTGGTGCATTGCGTGAAAACAACTGATTTCAAGTAGCCGTGAAAAAAAAACTGATTTTGAATAGCCGTGAAAACCACTGATTTTAAATAGCCTTGAAAACAATTGATTTCAAGTAGCCGTGAAAACAACTAATTTCTTTTAAAAATAATGTAATCGTATTTACAAATATTGAAAAATTAAAAAAAAAATAAAAAAAATAAACTTAAAATAATTAAAAATATTTAAAAATAAAAATTTTTAATTTAAGAAATAATTAAGAAAGAGGGATGCCAAGCGGATTCTAAATTACGATTTTTGAACATAAAAGTGGCTATAACTCGGAAACGGCTCATTTCCGGACCTATGTTTGTATGAACTTTTTTGCTTGTTGTTGGGTCCCGAATCACCTCCCGAAGTGGAGTAGACGATTTTTCGGACACCCTGTATATGATCTCCGAGACGAAGCTCTTATTACATATGTCCTCCGGTGCAAAGCCCGGGACACCAGCTAGTTTATATCTATACTATTATTATAAAGCAACAGGGTTTGCAGTTTTTTTGTTCGCAATGATCTCGAAAACCAATCGACCAAATTTTTACCAAGCCTATATGAAATAGGGGTAGAATTTTCCGGGGAGTGTTATAGGGTGTATAGTTTTTCGTTACCGATCTTCTGAAAACCGGTTTTTGTAATTTTTTTTTCAATTTTTCGGGAAATAATTGACGGAATCTCAAAGAATTGTATATAAAACAGGGGTTGAATTTTCCGAGGAGTGCCATAAAATGTATAATTTTTTGTTACCAATCTTTTTAGAAGCCGGTACTAAAATTTTTTCAATTAAAAACCATTTGACCGAATTTTTATTAAATTTCATATACTTTTAATACCGATTTTTTTGGAAACCGGTATCAGAAGTTTTTCTAATTAAAAACCATTTGATCGAATTTTTATTAAAAGTATATGAAATAAGGGTAGAATTTCCCGGGGAGAACTATAAAGTGTATAATTTTGCTTCCTCATAGAGGAAGCTTTGTTTTCGTAAAAAAAATTTTTTTAAATTTGTTTTTCTGAATGTGTTCAGAATGTTCTAAAACGTTGAAAAATTGTAATTTTAAAAAATGTCTGTATATATGTATGTATGTGTGTATGTGTGTGTGTGCCAAATATACCAAAATTTCTATACTCCAGAACTAATCAACCAAATCTTAACGAATTGTATATGAAATAGGGGTAGAATTTTCCGGGGAGTGCTATAAAATGTATAGTTTTTCGTTACCGATGTTCTGGAAACCGTTCTTTTAAATTCTTTTACCCGTAAGAATTAGAAAAATTAAAAAAATCGGTTTCCAGAACATCGGTAACGAAAAAATACACACTCCATAGCACTCTCCGGAAAATTCTACCCCTATTTCATATACAATTCGTTAAGATTTGATTAATTAGTTCTGGAGTTATAGAAATGTGTCAAATTTACCAAAATTTCTATAACACCAGAACTAATTAACCAAATCAAGATTTGGTTGATTAGATTCAGCTTTATATGCGGTTAAAGGTCCATAATTTTGATTGCTTCCTTTATGAGGAAGCCAAAATAAATAAATATGGCTTAAAATAGAGGAAGCAATGCAGGTTTCTACTTGCTTACTTAAAAAATATGAGGAAACACAATGTACAAGTTTCTACTTGCACCCTGTTTTGTTAATTGATTAAATATTAATCAATTAATCAATATCGAAAGTCGCTCCCGGGGAGAACTATAAAGTGTATAATTTTTTGTTACCGAGATTATAGCAAATAAAAAAAGGCTACAAACTGTCTTTTTATTATAATAGTAAAGAATTTTACATAAAACAGGAGTAGAATTTTCGAGACTAAATAAGTTGTTAAATTCACATGTTAAATATTAATCAATTAATCAATATCGAAAGTCGCTTTCGGAAAATAATTGACCGAATCTTCCTGTGATGTTATTTTTTGACCCGGTATTTATTATTTTTAAGTAAAGACTAAATAAGTTGTTAAATTCATATGTTAAATATTAATCAATTAATCAATATCGGAAGTCGCTTTCGGGAAATAATTGACCGAATCTTCCTGTGATGTTATTTTTTGACCCGGTATTTATTCTTTTTGAGTAGAAACTAAATAGCAAAATAGCAAAAGCTACGCGTATGAGAGTCATGCATATGAGGTCGCGAGCGAAGCCGCGGGGCATGCTAGTATTATTATAAAGAGACAGAGTTTGTCGGTTTGATTGTTTGTCCTCGATGATCTCGGAAACTAATGGACCGAATTTTTACCAAACATATATTAAATAAGGGTAGAATTTTCCGGGGAGTGCTATAGGGTGTATGGTTTTTCGTTACCGATCTTCTAGAAACCGGTTTTTCTGATTTCTTCAATTTTTTGGAAAATAATTGACCGAATCTTAAAGAATTGTATATAAAACAGGGGTAGAATTACCCGGCGAGTGCTATAAAGTGTATAATTTTTCGTTACCGATCTTTTTGGAAGACGATTCCAAAATTTTTTCAATTTTTTGGGAATTTATTGACCGAATCTTAAAGAAGTAGCGGTAGAATTTTACGGGGAGCGCCATGATGTGTACAGTTTTTGTTACCAATCTTTTTAAAAACCGGTTTTTTAATTTTTCCAATTTTTCGGGAAATAATTGATTGAATCTCAAAAAATTGTACATGAAAAAGGAGTAGAATTTCCCGGGGAGTGTGTTATAAAGTGTACTATTTTTTGTTACCGATCTTTTTGGAAACCGGTTCCGAATGACCGAATCTCAAAGAATTGTACATAAAGTAAGGGTTGAATTTCCCGGGGAGTGCTATAAAGTATATAATTTTTCT
The DNA here is from genome assembly GCA_030770255.1 of Temnothorax ravouxi. Classification (NCBI taxonomy): domain Eukaryota; kingdom Metazoa; phylum Arthropoda; class Insecta; order Hymenoptera; family Formicidae; genus Temnothorax; species Temnothorax ravouxi. The sequence goes on from JASTWP010000076.1 coordinate 29,858, forward strand.
TTACCGATCTTTTTGGAAACTGGTATCAGAAGTTTGACGAATTTTTCGGGAAATAATTGATCGAATTTTAAAGAATTATATATAAAACAGGGGTAGAATTTCCCAAGGAGTGCTATAAACTGTATAATTTTTCGTTACCGATTTTTTTGGGAACCGGTATCTTTTTGGAAATCAGTTACGAAATTTTCCCAATTTTTTAGGAAATAATTGAGTGAATCTCAAAGAATTGTATATGACGGAATTGAATTTCAGTAGATAAAAAAGTAACATTTTTTAATTTATAGCATTTGAGAGAGAGAGAGAGAGAGAGAGAGAGAGAGAGAGAGAGAGAGAGAGAGAGAGGCTATTTGCATGTCTTATTACATATGTTTTCCGGGACGAAGCCCGGGTAACCAGCTAGTATATATATAGATGTAAGAATTATGATGAGAGTAATAGAGAAAACAATTTATAATTTTGACTTATTTAAACAATTAAATAATTATCGATTATATAGTATTATATAGTCGATAGCGAATTGATATTGCTTATAGTATATGACTTTTTTAAAATACATTTATATGTATAAAAAGTGTGTGAAGTTGAAAGTTCAGCACGTTATTGAAAAATATTTTATAAAATATCTCTAATTTTTTCTTTAAGAGGTGCAAAAATAGTATATTGTGCACCAAGGGGCGAAAGTAGCGTTTTTCAGACGAGTGTGAAGTTTGTCGCCCGAGCCGAAGGCTCGGACGGCAAATCACACGAGTCTAAAAAAGCTTTCGCCCCGAGGTGCACACGATATTTTTCACAACACCTCTTTACGGAAATGTTCGACTTTTGAATGCCTGTAGAGTGTATGCGTTTGATGCTCTCTCCATTCACACAGTTTATACGCGCGTGTAGTTAAATAAAAAGAGAAGAAAAGAGTGATGTGGGGTCCAGAGACGAAGCCCTGGTGGGGTCCAGGGGCAAAGCCCCTGGGGGGGGTGTAGGGGGCAAAGCCTCCCACATAAAAAAATAAAATTAAAATAAAATTAAAAAATATATAATTTTAATTTTAAAATAACAAAAAAATTTCCAAAAATTGTAAAAAATAGAATTTTTAGAATATAAATATATCATTAGACTCGTGAAAATGTCAATAAATTAATAGACGGCGATACGAGTCAAGGGCGGTGCGCAAATAGAGAATTAATAGTTACAGAAGTAACGAATTAAAATGTATTCCAACTTAATAAACTGCGCGCCGATTATTTGTCGGACTTGAAACACAGCTATCATTGGAACATTAATACCCTTATTTATACCCTTTCCTCCCCGGAATTAAATCTACACGATTTAATTATTTAAAAAACTGTAAAGAAATTATTGCGAAAAATATTAATGTTCCAACGATAGCTGTGTTTCAAGTCTGACAAATAATCGGCGAGCAGTTTATTAAGTTGGAATAAATGTATATACGTATATACATTTTAATTTGTTACTTCTGTAACTATTAATTCTCTATTTGCGCACCACGTACCGCGCTTGACTCGTATCGCCGTCTATTAATTTTTAGAATATAATTAAAGAATATAATTTTTACAAAGAATAAGCATTAGTTAGTGAATTTAATATTTACACTACAATTTTGGAATTGAAAGATTGGATTATTTCCTCTATTTTGTATTTTAGATGTTGATTCAGATGAATCTTCAGTCATGATACAGCCAGCAAGCGACACAAGTCGACACAAACGTCGTTTTATCTTTCTTTTTTGGCAATGAGTAACAAAGACAAAACGACACTTGTGTCGACTTGTCACTTGCTGGAAAGCTTCCTATATATGTTTTAAGATTTGCCCGTTACGTTACTTTCGTCCCTGATTAGCGGGAGGAAAGTAACAAACTTTCCTCCCTGGCGTGAAATTGGCCACTTTCGTCCCTTTCTACAGGCATGGAAAGTCGAACTTTTCGTGGAGGTGTTGTGAAAAATTATTTTGATCTATACGGAAAGATGAACAAAAGTCACACATATATACATTGTTGAGTTTTTCAGGGAATATGGGGTAAAACTATAAATAACTCGTAACTCGGATGTTTATCGATAAAAAACAGAAATAATACTTTTATTATTTAAGGAGGCTCTTACCCGGCTGCTCTAATCAATGTAGTAACCGAAAAATTATCATTAATAATTGGTTATAAAATTATCGGAAAATTAAATAAAAAAATAAATAATGATTTTTACATAGTGTAAAAGTAAGTTATATGTTCTATTAGTGTAAATATTAAAATTTATACAATAAGTCAGTTGACTACGTCAGTGCTAAAGAGCAGAATAATAACATGCGCGTGTTACAACGTCGTCTGCAGCAGCCTGTAGCTAAGTGAGGTCCCGATAAAAACAGTCACGTCACATCCACGTCGAATCCACGTAATTTACGTGGACTACGTGGATGCAGATTTATCCACAAACTATCCACATAGATGCAACGTTCTTTTTTCATCACTACATCGAAGTCTTTTATTCTCGAAATATCAATGTAGATTCTCTGTGGATATATCTATTTATTAAGAGATATGTACAGGGAACTTTTATCGACATTTCGAGGATAAAAGACTTCGATTAGTGATGAAAAAAGAACGTTGCATCCATGTGGATAGTTTGTGGATAAATCTACATCCACGTAATTTCTATTAAAGATTATAATTAATCAATGAAAGTATTATTATACTGCGTTTATATGCATGGCAATGTCATAGCTTTTAATGGATAATCAATAGTGAATTATAATTTGATGCAATTATACTTTGTATACTGCAGGTGGAATGAACTTGTATTGAATAAGATTTTGTATGCAATTGCCATGACGATTGATACATTTTAGCCCTAGTCGGTGCATTAGCAATTTATGTTTCTGCATTATTTCTAAAATTTTATTAACGAAAGGTTTCCTTATTTTTGTCTAGTGAGGCCCTTGTAAGGATTTGATAAGAATGTTTTAACTTTATAAATATACTTTTTTCATAAATATATTTACGAACACAAAATTTCATAATGAGCCGGCACTGGTTTCTGACATTTACGACATTAAGAAATATTATATCATATATCCAATTCAAAACTTTATTACTCTTTTTAAACTGAATTTGTTTCTTAAGATAATTTTTGAAAAATTATATATTTGCGCTGGTATGACATATGTAGACTATATACATATAACACTTACATTAAATTAAGAAGTGGTCTACCACGTAAGGCAGTTGGCTCACGATCCAGGTCCCGAGTTCGAATCCCACCAAGGTAAGTGTTTTTTCAAATACGAAAAAATATTTATAATTATTATAGACTGCATTTTAAGAAACTATAGTTAAAAAATAATAAAATTTCGAAATAAATAATTTTTTTTATGTCGGGTGAATAATTATTCAGTGAAACACGTGGATTTCACGTCAAATCGATGATCTCATCCACGTGGACTACAGTACCGTTCTTGAGCGGATTGTTCACTCGAATGTCCACGTGGATTCCACGATGCTGATCCACGTAGCAATAACGTCGATTTCACGTACTGTTTTTATCGGGGTGTAGCCGTGTAGCGTTGTAGCGATTGATGCGATGAAGAGATGGAGCCAAAAGAAAGATATAACGTGAGAATGCTGAGAGGGAAAATGAAAGGAATAAAATTCTCGAAAATAAAGGTTGTCAATGCGTGAGAGAATAATTATGCCGCTACCATACAGCGCAGAGAAAAGACATGTGCAAGTGAGGTTAGAAAAAATAATTAACATTGTTTACTTTTTGATTTTCAAGGTTTGATTGGCAAATAATTAAAACTTATTGTTTATATAGGTACAAAACAATTCTCCGGAATGTTTGCATGCAGAGAATTCATTAGGGTTTACTTATTTACGTGTAATACAACATTTGAAACTTCGCGCGATTTTGACACTCAAGAGATCATTCACCTAACCTGCCGTACGTCATATTAAAACTACAATATCTTTTATAACTCATCGTCAACACCAAGTTTTCTTCTTATCATTAGAAAGATTATTATTTTAACTACAATTCCTTAGTTTTTTTGTTTACCTGGCTCGCAAACTTGCTAAGAAAATATATCACTTCTGGTAAAAATTTTAGTGTTTACCATATGCCCTGTGTTAAAAATGCGAATTTCAATACTGATATTTTTTAAATTTTTATCGTCAACCTATGCTAAAGTTTTAGGCATCGGTTAGTTGTGGTTCACTTTACAACATAATTTAATTTCATAAAGATCTGTCGTTTTATGATCGAGGTAAGAGCCTCCTTAGGAACAAAAATACGTGTGTTTAGCACGGAACTCTTTGCGGAAGTAGTAGTGTTTTATTCGACATCCGCTTAGTATCGCGCTCCTCTCGTCACGCTGTCGTACTACTGCTTCTCCGTTACTATTGGCGCTCGCAGGCGCGGGAGATTCGAGTGTAAAAAACTTTCATGCCAACATACATTATATTGACAACGATTAAAAATTCATTGCTAGTCCACGTTATGATTTGAATTAAGAAATGTTAGTAGTTAATCTTCTTATGCAATAACAAACCTCGTGAAATATTTACCAAGTTGAAAAACGAAATGTATAAACTTACGTTTGTCTTCTGAATCTTGATTTCGGACTTCCTGCTGGTGAAGTTTGGTGTCAATCACGATCTTTTGTATTCTTGTAGGTACGTATAAATTTTTTGTTTTTATTCCAAGAATCGTCATCTGTAGCATGTTGTCGAGGAACGTTACCCAATTACCCATCCAAGCAATGTGTCCCTTCTGCCCTGATATAGATGCGCTTTTTAAGGAACGGAAAATGCCTAAATATTGATATCCCCGCAATCTTAGCTCTTTATAAATATCCTTAGTATTCATAACTTCTTCCTCGTCGTCATCTTCTGGCAAAAGCGCAGCAGGTATCTTTTCTTGCGCAGGGTTCTTCACGACTCGAATCAATCCAGTCACAACTGCGGTATCATTTTCCGTTATCTCGAATCTTCCAGTACCTGCAGAAATAATTATCGCGATTAATCCACTTTTAAAAAAGACGTGAATTAACTGAGTGAATTGCATTTGTATCGAAATTATTGTTGCCTCTTTTCCGCGATGCCGATTGGTTCTCTTGCTGTGCTTACTTCATTTGTAGCTGTCATTGTATATTTTGACAGTTGTGTGTATCAAGGGTTTATAGTGTAATAGTAATAGCATAATGTTAAAGCTAAATGGCGCGCGCGAAGCACGCGCGCCTGTAATGTCTAGTCCACTTTAAAAAAAGGCGTGTTATAACTGAGTGAATTGCGTTTGTATCGAAATTATTGTTGCCTCTTTTCCGCGATGCCGATTGGTTCTCTCGCTGCGCTTACTTCATTTGCAGCTGTCATTGTATATTTTGACAGTTGTGTGTATCAAGGGTTAATAGTGTAATAATAATAGCATAATGTTAAAGCTAAATGGCGCGCGCGAAGCGCGCGCGTCTGTAATGTCTATTCCACTTTTAAAAAAGGCGTGTTAACTGAGTGAATTGCGTTTGTATCGAAATTATTGTTGCCTCTTTTCCGCGATGCCGATTGGTTATCTCGATGCGTTGTGTGCGAGTTATTACTTCGAGTTATTACTTCATTTGCAGCTGTCATTGTATATTTTGACAGTTGTGTGTATCAAGGGTTAATAGTGTAATAATAATAGCATAATGTTAAAGCTAAATGGCGCGCGCGAAGCGCGCGCGTCTGTACTGTCTAGTCCACTTTTAAAAAAGGCGTGTTAACTGAGTGAATTGCGTTTGTATCGAAATTATTGTTGCCTCTTTTCCGCGATGCCGATTGGTTCTCTCGCTGCGCTTACTTCATTTGCAGCTGTCATCGTATATTTTGACAGTTGTGTATATCAAGAAGTTAATAGTGTATAGTAATAGCATAATGTTAAAGCTAAATGGCGCGCGCGAAGCGCGCGCGTCTGTACTGTCTATAGTCCACTCTTAAAAAAGGCGTGTTAAGTCGATAGTCGAATTTATTGTTGTTTCTTTTCCGCGATGCTGATTGGTTATCTCAATGCGTTGCGCGCGTTACTTCATATCAAATGTTATCTATATTGTTTTAACCTCGTCACGTGTCAATGTGTATCGTGAGGGATGACGCATGACGCGTGGTTAGCGCGAGTGAGAGTGATTTATTGTAACGGAAAGATCCATGTAATCATCTTTACTTAAGAGGAGAGTAGAGGGACAGAAAGAGGAAAAGGGTCGAGAGGGAGAGAGGAAGGGAGGGGGGAGGGGGAGGGAGAGAGAGAGAGAGAGAGAGAGAGAGAGAGAGAGAGAGAGAGAGAGAGAGAGAGAGAGGTAAAGTTTCATAATAATATTAATATATTATATATATTAGGTAGTCTAATGTATACAATTTAATATATAGGATGATTCAAGATCGCTGCAACAAACTCTAAGGAACGATAAATCTTGTAGAAAGGACCATATTCTGTGAAGAAATCTATGTTTTCTGACGTATTATTTGGGAGCTACACGATGGCACAGACAAGTCTTAGGTGACATGTATTACAATTGTAAAATAAATTATTTATTTATTATTTTAAGTATATTTGCAGATAGTTTATAGAAGATATTTAAAGTGTCTATCCTGAATTTAATTGGATTTTGCGTTACAGAATACAATTAAGTGAAGCAGACACTTTAAAAACATCTTCCGTAAACTACTGTTTGTAAGTGTACTTGAAATAATAAATATAGTTATATTGTGCACCAAGGGGCGAAAGTAGCGTTTTTCAGACGAGTGTGAAGTTTGCCATCCGAGCCGAAGGCGAGATATATATGCGTTTTTTCTGTGTAATTTTTATTGTTCTGAGGAAGGCCAAGTAAGGCGCGAAACGTTAACTAATTTGTATACGATATTGAATGTATTAAATATTTTTCTTTAACCTGATAATTGCTCGAAATTGGCCGTTTGAATTTATTTAGCTGTTTGCTTTGTCAAGCGAAACATTTGTTTATTTTTAGTCTAAAAAAGCTTTCGCCCCGAGGTGCACACGATATTTTTCACAATATCTTTACGGAAAGTTTGATCTCCATGCCTAGAGAGAGGCGAGAGTGGCCATTTCACGCCAGGACGGCATAGCGGGACGAAAGTAACCACTTTCCTCCCTAGGGCGGAAAGTAATCACTTTCGTCCCGCTAAACAGGGATGAAAGTGGCCACTTTCGTCCCTAGGGCGGAAAGTGATCACTTTTGTCCCGCTAATGCCGTTCTGGCGTGAAATTGGTCACTTTCGCCCCTCTCTACAAGCATGGAAAGTCGAAATTTTTGTGGAGGTGTTGTGAAAAATTATTTATTTTATATAATTGTAATACATGTCATCTAAGACCTGTCTGTGCGGTTGTGTAACTCCTAAACGACGCGTCAGAGAATATAGGTTATTTCACTGATAAAAGTTGTAGAATATCAAGGATATCAAATAATGATAAAACCAATTTTCAAAAAATCGTCATATAAAGGTCATCGTTATTTTTTAAAACAGAATTGTATGATTTTTTTATGTAGTATAATTTTTCTAATTATTCTACATATAAAAGTATTAAGGTAGAGTTATCAAAAGATAGTTTAATTTATTCTGGTACTTTTTGACATAAAATATAAAATATTTCGTAAACTATTCATTTTTTGGTAACTGTACCTTAAGGATGTTTTATAGGCACAGTCCCAACCAAAAGTATGCAGGAAATATTAAAAACTCTGATATTAATTCTCCAGAGATCCAAAGACAAAAAAATGTATATAGATAGTTACGAAACATCTAATAAAATGTAAAAAACGTAAATTTAGTGAATGTAAATAACTGTTACTACTATTTTTTTCAAAAAAAATTAAAAAAAAAATGGTTGTAAATCGTTTCAAATTTTGTTGCTATAGTTTTGTTTGTTGATGATCTGCTTGTGTGTAAAATATTATTATATTGGTTACATTTTTTAATGTTTACACTTTTCTCTGTAAAACTCTTTGTAAAACGGATTTTCAAGAATTGATAACTTTTTATCTAAATTGTGAATCGATTTGAAATTTGACCCCGAACTTTGAAAGAGTATACAGAATATGATATTAAATTTTCATCAACTTCGTTACATTTTGCCTAACTATATAAAACATCCTTAACACTTTTATGTACAAAATAATAATAAGATGAATCAATTGGTGCAAAGAAAACATATTGTTACTTTGTAAAAAAGATAATTATTGTAATTTATATAAAACAATTAAACTTTTTATTATACAGTTACATCCGAGTAATTTTGGAAACAGAGAGAGAGAAAGAATAAGGGAATAAAAAACTTCGTGCTTCCTCAGAAGATTGAAATGCCTTCAGTGACTCATAGGAAACTTCATTTAATAAGTAAGCAAGGGAATAAAAAGTTAAATTGTTTTATTTATTACTTATATCTGTTTATATGTGTAATGTGATATTACAAGGATAACTGTGTTTTGATATTGACTATTCACACTTAAAATTTAGCTGCCATTATGTAAACTTTAGATTTTTATTACGAGTAATGAATATCATTGAAACGCAGCTTATATGAAGTAATTCAACTTTTTATTTTTACAGAGTTACATCAAGCAATTTTAGAAACGGAGAGAGAAAAAAGGAAATAAAAAAAACATCGTTCTTCTCTTAGAAAATTAAAATGTTTTTAACGGTTCATGAAAAGCTTTGTTTAATAGGTAAGTGAGTAATAAAAAGTTTAATTGCTTCATATAAATTACGTTTCAATATTCATTGCTCGTACTGAAAATCTAAAGTATACGTAACAGTAACTATAGATTTTTAGTACGGACAGTGAATATCAAAACTGTTATACGTGTGACCGTGTATCTTTAATTACATATTTGAGCAAATACAACTTTTTTTTCGAAACTTTTTGGTGTAATTAAGCGCTTTTATTGTACTAAGTATTTGTTCTCATAATTCTAGGTTTTGAAGACTTGATGCGAGCTTATCAGAAAGTTTTACTCGTGATCACAAAGGACGAGCTTGAACAAACACCACGATTCTACGTTAGATGTTAGGTGGAGATAAAAGATTTCATCAACGAGGTGTTAGAAGACTACGACGGATGCAAGAATATGTCCAAGAATAATTCCAAATTGCTTTCAACGTTGCATAAAAAATTTCGAAAATATAATGACTTTGAGAAAGACATCGCCAAATTTGGGGAGAATCTCGATCGACGAGGAAGAAGAAAAAAGGTTTTAATAATATGAGAAACATTTATTATAAACGCTTGTTTAAGGGGGGAAACCACTGTGATGGCCGGAAAAAGAAATCTTATTTTCATGCATTTTTTTTACGAGATAATAAATTTAACCAAATTAGTTTGTCATTTTTTTTAAGTACATATATTAAATATATTGTAAAAAAATCATTAAAAAACAATAATATTTGCGCCTTCAGCGTGTGGTGCCGTGTACCTTTGCAAAAATAGCTGGGCGGTCGCATATCTCGGTTAATTTTTATCTGAATGACTTGAAATTTGAACAGAATGTTTATAACAAAATTGTCTTCAGTTAAGCGTACGATTTTTTTTATTAGACAATTAGTTTTTGAATAACAATGTAAAAAGTAGCAAAATTTTCGTCTAAATCTCAAATTTTTTTCTTTAGAACTGCGTCATTTTGTTAAAAATTAATATTTCAAAAATCCTTACGTTTAACTGAAGACAATTTTGTTATAAACATTCTGTTTAAATTTCAAGTCATTTGGATAAAAATTGACCGAGATATGCGACTGCCCAGCTTTTTTTGCGGAGTATACACGGCACCACACACTGAAAGGCAAATATTAATATTTTTTAATAATTTGTTTTTTATAATATTGTTGCGCTACGCTTCGCTATCGCACAATCACTCGCGTTCGCGCCGCGCACTTCCGGACTCTTGTAATAAAAGAAGGTGAACACTTAATTACAAAAGGAACTCAGGTTTATTAAGAATTCTGTACAAGCGTTTCAGGTGGAGAATACGTCCGAACGATCGGAGTCTCCCCGTAGATCTGACAGTCGTTGTGAAAATCAATACATCAACAACAACCGGTCGTTAAGGACCGCGCTTCAACTTGAAGCTATTCGAGCGAAGTTCGGGCTCCTCGTGGACCTCGTGAGCGAAGTTTCGCGCGCAACGGGTGTCTCAACACGGGCGCAACAATATATTTAATATATGTACTTTAAAGAAATAATATACCAATTGATTAAATTTATTATTTCTCACAAAAAGAAATTTCTGAAAATAGTATTTTTTTCCGGCCGTCACAGTGGTTTTCCTCCTTAAGTTCAAATTTTTTCAAGATAAAAATAATGAATTATTTCTATTTTTTAGCCGATGAGATTATAGAATCCGAAGAAGAAAAGGACAGTGCCATAGCTTTCAAGAAGGCAGTATCGAAAGCAAGTGAACCCGATGTGTAAGTTCAAGGTTGTCGATATACTCTCAGAGAAGAATTCTAGATATATATAATACTATTAGGATCGAAATAGGGCAAATCATATTTAGTATTGAAAGAAAAATATTTTAATCTTAAATAAAGAATTCTTAACTCTAGACTTCTAGAAAGAAGAATACTTTAATCTTAAATAGAGGAATTTTTAAATCTAGAATAAAATAATCTTGATGCTATCCCTCTAAAGTCCAGTTTCACGAGTGTCGGTTAACTTTTAATCTTAGATTAATTCGCTCTTCGTCTTCTTCTAACGTCCCTCAAGAAGAGACGAAGAGTGAGTTAATCTAAGATTAAAAGTTAACCGACACTTGTGAAACTGGGTCTAATTTTCTCAAAATTATTCTAGATTTAAGAATTCCTCTATTTAAGATTAAAATATTCTTTTTTCAATACTAAATATGATTGGCCCTATTTCGATCCTAATAGTATATTGTATCTAGAATCCTTTTCTGAGAGTGTAAGATTAAGACTTGCAAACATCGGAGGTTGAGCAAAATAATTTTTTATAAATCTTTCCGTGCATTGTTGCATTGCAGAAGACTGCGGTCGATGGTGAAGATGGCAGTGAAAGCGAATCTAACTGGCGCAGTGACTCAGATAGTGAGAGCACAAGTAGCGATGACAAAGACCAATATCAAAATATTCGCGAGCATTTCATCAAGAAGTACGTTCAATTTATAAAATTGGATAAAACTATTTTTTACTTAATCAAGAGACACGGTAGTGTCTCGCGCCAAGTACACGCGGAGCGAGACCGACCGTGACTCTTTTATTACGCGACGCGACGGGTTGCGAGTACCCGAGATGTTGAGATCTCGATAACGAGTGAACGGATCAAGTTCTAAGTAGGCTTGATCGATAGCTTGGGATCCAATTAAGGGGGTTTCTCTCATAATATTCCGCTACGTGCCCTACGAGCGGAGATATTGCGACGTAAAGTCCAAATGTGAAAATTTATTTTTAAGATACTTCTACTACTACTAACTACTTCTACGTCGACTGTCTCTCATGCCATATCACGTGATCAGAGAAAATGTCACTTTCACTTTTTCGACACTGGCGGCGCAGGTATCGCCAGTTTCGATATCGCGCGCGTATTTCGAACGATCTAGTAGATAAATTATAGGTCGATAGACATCGGTCAGGAGGAAGATTTCTATTTAGGTAAATTAGGTATTATATACATATATTGAGTCAATTGCTTCATGTATATCTAGAGAGATTTCGTATCCTTCATCGTATTACCACCGCTGCCGGAAAAGAAAGTTCTCTACGCTTGGCAGAAAGTGCCGCTAAGGAATTTTTAAGTCGATTCTTATGAATCAAGCTTGAATTCGATGTCTAAGTATCCCAGGTTGCCGATGACGAGGTCCAGATAATGCGCTTCATAGTTTTCGGTGTCCAGGTGTAATCGTACGTTGAATTCGATGTCTAGGTGTCCCAGGTTGCCGATGACGAGGTCCACATAGTGCGCTCCGTAGTTTTCGGTGTCTACGTGTATTAATACCTTGAATTCGATGTCCACGTGTCCCAGGTTGCCGATGACGATGTCTAGATAGTGAGCTCCGTAGTTTTCGGTGTCCAGGTGTAATAATACGTTGAATGCGATGTCTAGGTGTCCCAAGTTGCCGATGACGATGTCTAGATAGTGAGCTCCGTAGTCTTCGGTGTCTACGTGTATTAATACCTTGAATTCGATTTCTAGGTGTCCCAGGTTGCCGATGACGAGGTCCACATAATGCGCTTCGTAGTTTTCGGTGTCCAGGTGTAATAATACGTTGAATTCGATGTCTACGTGTTCCAGGTTGCCGATGACGAGGTCCACATAGTGCGCTCCGTAGTTTTCGGTGTCTACGTGTATTAATACCTTGAATTCGATGTCCACGTGTCCCAGGTTGCCGATGACGGGATCCAGATAGTGCGCTTCATAGTTTTCGGTGTCCAGGTGTAATCGTACGTTGAATTCGATGTTTAGGTGTCCCAGGTTGCCGATGACGAGGTCCACATAGTGCGCTTCGTAGTTTTCGGTGTCCAGGTGTAATAATACGTTGAATGCGATGTCTAGGTGTTCCAGGTTGCCGATGACGATGTCTAGATAGTGAGCTCCGTAGTTTTCGGTGTCTACGTGTATTAATACCTTAAATTCAATTTCTAGGTGTCCTAGGTTGCCGATGACGAGGTCCACATAGTGCGCTTCATAGTTTTCGGTGTCCAGGTGTAATAATACGTTGAATGCAATGTATAGGTGTCCCAGGTTGCCGATGACGAAGTCCAGATAGCGCGCTTCGTAGTTTTTGGTGTCTAGGTGTAATAATACCTCAAATTTGATGTCTACGTGTTCCAGGTTGCCGATGACAAGGTCCACATAGTGCGCTTTGTAGTTTTTGGTGACTAGGTGTATTAATAACTTTAAATCCGAATGTAGGACACGTAGATATCGAATTTGAGGTATTAATACACGTAGACACCGAAAACTACGGAGCGCACTATGTGGATCTCGTCATCGGCAACGTGGGACACCTAGACATCGAATTCAACGTATTATTACACCTGGACACCGAAAACTATGGAGCGCACTATTTGTAACCCGTTATCAGCAACCTGGGATACCTAGACATCGAATTCAAGCTTGATTCATAAGAATCGACTTAAAAATTCCTTAGCGGCAGAACTAAAATTATGTCATGACATAATAAAAATTCGTTGAATTAAAATTATGTCTAGACATAATAAAAACTGGACAAATTAAAATTATGTCTAGACATAATAAAAATTGGATGAATTAAAATTATGTCTTGACATAATAAAAATTGGATGAATTAAAATTATGTCTGACATAAAAATAATTCCGCATTTTTATTATGTGTATACACATAATTTTAATTCATACAATTTTTATTATGTGTACACATAATTTGTTTTCGAATGAACGTAAAACGTATTTGTTACAATATCTGTCCATTATTGAAAATCGATATGCGCGACAAAAGCTCTTGTATATCATTAATTATGTTATTATTTATTATATATATTTCTATCCATATATTTTCAGTATTATTATTGTTACATTAAAAAAATTATTAGCATTTAGGATACGAATCTTTTTCCGTTAGTTTGTAAGTTTCATGATTAAAAAGATCATGTCGTATTATTAACATATACCTAAGATTTATAGAATCGTTATTAATTTTATTATATATCTCAATTGCGCGAATTTTAAATATGTTTTGTAAAAATTATGCATAATATTCCTATGCAAGGATACTTGTTTAATTATTTCTTCCTATTGCATTTAAGTATAGAAAAATATACAATTTCTATGTGTTTGCACTTTATATTTAATGAGCAGGCAATTAAATATATATGATTCAATTTGCACTACGTTTACATGACACCGTTAATCGGGTTTTATAACATCGGTAGTTGTCAGGAAGACCAATCGTAATCATTCTTCAGAAGAATGGAATAGTTGTGATTGACTGGCCTAAGAACTACCGATGTTATAAAACCCGATCAACAGTGCCATGTAAACGTAGTCTTATGTCTCTTTATTGACTGACATAGTTATATACTTTTAAATCTTTTTCTTTTCTAAAATTCAATCAATTGAATAGCAAAAACTACGTTATCATATTATATATTTTTGGTACGTAGTGTGCAAATGTATTTTGAAATGAAGATTATATATTTTCTACTGAATTATTTACACACACGTGCGGTTTCAGAGAATCATTTTTCGCCAACTCAAATATGTTCCTACTCAACTGTCAAAATATGAAAGATAATTTTATCTAGTTGTGACATTCGCTCGAATTCCCGAAATAATTTTCAAGGATGTGAGTACATACGAATATATATATCGTACTATTTAATATTTATCTATATATATAAAAAAGAATGTATGTATGTATGTATGTATGTATGTATGTCCTTTATACACTCTTAAACTATTTGACCGATTTTTAACCAAAAGTATATGAAATAGGGGTAGAATTTTCCGGGGAGTGTTATAGGGTGTATAGTTTTTCGTTACCGATTTTCTGGAAACCGGTTTTTTTAATTTCTTTAATTTTTCGAGAAATAATTGACCGAATTTTAAAGAATTGTATATAAAACAGGGGTAGAATTACCTGAGGAGTGCTATAAAGTGTATAATTTTTCGTTACCGATCTTTTTAGAAGACGGTTCCGAAATTTTTTTAATTTTTCGGGAATTTATTGACCGAATCTTAAAGAATTGTATATTAAACAGGGGTAGAATTTCCCGGGGAGTGTTACAAACTGTATAATTTGTCTAGCCGATCATTTTGCAAACCGGTTTTTTTAATTTTTTAAATTTTTCGGGAAATAATTGATTGAAATATATGAAAATTCGACCGATTTTTAACCAAAAGTATATGAAATAGGGGTAGAATTTTCCGGGGAGTGTTATAGGGTGTATAGTTTTTCGTTACCGATTTTCTGGAAACTGGTTTTTTTAATTCTTTTAATTTTTCGATAAATAATTGACCGAATGTTAAAGAATTGTATATAAAATAGAGGTAGAATTACCTGGGGAGTGCTATAAAGTGTATAATTTTTTGTTACCGATCTTTTTGAAAGACGGTTCTTAAATTTTTTCAATTTTTCGGGAATTTATTGACCGAATCTTAAAGAATTGTATATAAAACAGGGGTAGAATTTCCCGGGGAGTGTTACAAACTGTATAATTTGTATAGCCGATCTTTTTGGAAACCGGTTTTTTTAATTTTTTAAATTTTTCGGGAAATAATTGATTGAAATATATGAAATAGGGGTAGAATTTTCCGGGGTGTGCCACTATGTGTATAGTTTTTTGTTACCAATTTTTTAGAAACCGGTTTTTTTAATTTTTTTAATTTTTTGGGAAATAATTCACCGAATTTCACAGAATTATAGATCAAACAGGGGTAGAATTTTCCGGGGAATGCTATAAAATGTACAATTTTTCGTTACCGATCTTTTTAGAAACCGGTTTTTTTAATTTTTCAAATTTTTCGGGAAATAATTGATTGAAATATATGAAATAGAGGTAGAATTTTTTGGGGAGTGCCACTATGTGTATAGTTTTTTGTTACCAATTTTTTTGAAAACCGGTTTTTTTAATTTTTTTAATTTTTCGAGAAATAATTCACCGAATTTCAAAGAATTATAGATCAAACAGGGGTAGAATTTTCCGGGGAGTGCTATAAAGTGTATAATTTTTTGTTACCAATCTTGTTGGAAACCGGTTTTTTTAATTTTTTAAATTTTTTGGGAAATAATTGTTGATTCTCAAAAAATTATACATGAAGAAGGAGTAGAATTTCTCGGGGAGTGCTATAAAATGTACTATTTTTTGTTACCGATCTTTTTGGAAACTGATTTCGGAATGACCCAATCTCAAAGAATTGTACATAAAGTAGGGGTTAAATTTTCCGGGGAGTGCTATAAAGTATATAATTTTTCATTACCGATCTTTTTGGAAGCAGGTATCAAAAGTTTGACGAATTTTTCGGGAAATAATTGATCGAATTTTAAAGAATTGTATATAAAACGGGTAGAATTTCTCGGGGAGTGCTATAAACTGTATAGTTTTTCGTTATCGATCTGAGAGAAGAAGAGAGAGGGACAGAGAGGGAGAGAGAGAGAGGGAGAGAGAGAGAGAGGGAGAAAGAAAAGGAGAGAGAGAGAGGGAGAGGGAGGGAATGAGAGGGAGAGAGAGGGACAAAGAGGGAGAGAGGGAGAGAGAGAAAGAGAGGAAAAAAGGGAGAGAGGGAAAGAGAAAGAGAGGGAGAGAGGGAGAAAAGGAGAGGAGAGAGGAAGAGAGGAAGAGAGGGAGAGAAAGAGGGGAGAGAGAGAGAGGGGGGAAGAGAGAGAGAGAGAGAGAGAGAGAGAGAGAGAGAGAGAGAGAGAGAGAGAGAGAGAGAGAGAGAGAGAGAGAGAGAGAGAGAGAGAGAGAGAGAGAGAGAGAGAGAGAGAGAGAGAGAGAGAGAGACTATTTGCGTGTCTTAATACACATGTTCTCCGGGGTGAAGTTCGGCGGGGCATGCTAGTAATTAATAGAAAATTATAAACGATGCGTTATGTATGAGAAATTTGACAGAATTGCTTTTATCAAATAGAATTAATTTGCGATTAGTTGGAGAAAATAAAAGAATAAACAAATCAGGTAAATTTCAGACACGTGTTACAGGTGTCCATCTGTAATTATCAAAAACCTGTAGATATCGGTACATATACAATTGCGAACAACATTCAGTGAGACACGCGAATAAAAATAAATAAAAAATTTTACAGTTAACGACTTATTAACATTAATCATGCTATATTGCAATTATGTTTTATGTTGAAATTGAAAAATATATACAAGGTGTACAACTAAAAGGGTTACAGATTATTATTTTTAAAAAACTAAGCAAAATATTAAATTGTTGTTTTCTTTAGAAATAATAGTCCGTAACACTTTCAGCTTCATACCTTGTATATACTGTTTATAACATTATAAGATATATTGTTTATAAGATTAAGATGCGTAACACACTACAAAAAGGCGTGATATCCGTAAGGTAAAAAAAGGCGCCAAGTACACGCATAGTAGTGTATATGTATTATGTTGTTACCCTGTTATGTTGTTACCTCGAAAAAAACAAAGTGGTAGTATTATACCTCCAAATAGCTTTACCCTGTACATACTGATGTTTATAAAATGCGTAATACTACAAAAAGGCGTGATATCCGTACAAAATTACCTTTTTTAAAAAAAGAGGTAAAAAAGGCGCCAAGTACACGCATAGTAGTGTATATGTTGTTACCTCGAAAAAAGAGAAAGTGGTAGTATTATACCTCGAAAAAATATAAGTAACAAGTGGTAGACGTAATCTTTATATCTCGAAAAATCTCGAAAAAATCTAAGCAGTAGTATCTTTATTTCCGAAAAATTATAACCCAAGTGATACACATCACAAAATTATGTTACCTTATCAAAAAGAAGAGTCGCGCTTCAAGTGATCTATTACAATTACAAAAAAGAAATGATATCTCTTTAAATTACAGCGCCAATTACAGAGAGAACATATATATTGCCTCAAAAAATAATTGTTGCATTACTTTGAAAAATCTTTACATTGTGTCAATTAAAAAAGAATGTATAATAACAATTTTATAAGATTAAAAAATTTTATTTAAATTTCACAAGGGAATACAAAATATTTAAATACAAAGTTTACATGTGTATTTTTTAGTGGTCACAAAGAATTACAGAGGTAACAGTACAAAATAAAAATATTTTATTAAAATACATTATTTTTCTTGTAAAAATACTTGGCGCTGCTAGACCTCGAAATTTTAAATAAATAAATAAACTTATTCTATACTTAATTATAAGCCGCATTATTCGCCGTCGTCACGCACACCCATATCACTCGCTCGCACATACACACCACGCTGATAATCATTTTGTTACTCTCGTCGCATTCTTCTCTGAATTATTTTTATTTATTGTTGTCCTTATTTATTTAAAATTTCGAGGTCTAGCAGCGCCAAGTATTTTTACAAGAAAAATTTATGTATTTTAATAAAATATTTTTATTTTGTACTGTTACCTCTGTAATTCTTTGTGACCACTAAAAAATACACATGTAAACTTTGTATTTAAATATTTTGTATTCTTTTGTGAAATTTAAATAAAATTTTTTAATTTTATAAAATTGTTATCATACATTCTTTTTTAATTGACACAATGTAAAGATTTTTCAAAGTAATGCAACAATTATTTTTTGAGGCAATATATATGTTCTCTCTGTAATTGGCGCTGTAATTTAAAGAGATATCATTTTTTTTTTGTAATTGTAATAGATCACTTGAAGCGCGACTCTTCTTTTTGATAAGGTAACATGATTTTGTGATGTGTATCACTTGGGTTATAATTATTCGGAAATAAAGATACTACTGCTTAGATTTTTTCGAGATTTTTCGAGATATAAAGATTATGTCTACCACTTGTTACTTATATTTTTTCGAGGTATAATACTACCACTTTCTCTTTTTTCGAGGTAACAACATATACACTACTATGCGTGTACTTGGCGCCTTTTTTTACCTTTTTTTAAAAAAGGTAATTTTGTATGAAAAATAACGATATATTATATGACATCATAATTTTTTTTTGCATAGGGCTTTAGCCCAGGAGGAGGACGTAAAGATAAAGCAAAGAAAAAGGAGCAATGTAAAGAACGCAAAGAAAAAAAAATGAAAGAAGAAACGCGACGAAGATAATGGCGAAGGAGAGTGGGAAATCGTTAAGGGCGGCGTGGCTATTCCCTCCGAAAAGCCGAAAATGTTCGTTGTACGTAGAGATAACGTACAAGAACGTAGAGATTATAATATCGGTGCGGTGCCAGACAATATAGGAACAGGAAATAACAAAAAAATTGTTAATTACAATCTAAAAAATTCGAATGTTATGATTAGTTGGCAACAGGCACAGAATTTCCAACGTGACGGAAAATCTGTGTCTATTGCCTGTGTCACTGTTTATTTTGCATTTATACATGATTTCCGATTTTTATTCCCTGTTCTTATATTGCCTGTTACCTAGCATTGTGCAAGGAGCTTTAAGGGTCCGGATACACAGTTTTTCGTAACTGATCACCCCGTCGGTCGGGGTAACCCAAAATGACCTGGACACGCCGTCGGGAGATCCGTGAAGAGTTTTCTTTTCTATATAAGCGTTCGAGTTCCCTGGAAACCTCTAGCAGGGAGATAGGGTTTGGAACGCGAACGCGAACGGCCGTACGTTCCCAAATCAAGCAACGCGATTGGTCGAAACTTTACTGTTACTGTTACGAAAAACTGTGTGTTCGGGGCTTAAAGGCTTTCACACATAAAATCCCGTAAAGATATAAAGGGTAAGCATAAGAAAATCGATCAATTCCAATCGAATATTTTCTTTTACTGGGATTACGGACAGCACAGTACTTGATTGGGATTGGTTAATTTTCTTACGCTTACATTTTACGTCTTTACGGGATTTTATGTGTAAACCAGGGCACACACACTTTTCGTAGAATGGAATGTAACAGTAAGGTTATTTCGACCAATCGCGTTGCTCGATTCGGCCGAAAAAAAATAATTTAAAAATATTTAATTTTTCTGCTAACTATACGACCGCGGTTTTAGTAATAAGGTGGACACTGAGCATGCGCATGTGGCCACGGGACATGTTTATATACTTCATATCGCTATATCTCGTTGGATTTCATAACCTGAATAGTTATATATTAACATTAACGATTAATATCTCGCTTTACGAAGCAAAGCGACGCTTTTTTCTGTCAGATTCTTTCATTTTCGTGCAAAAATATTGGTAAGTCAAATCGATGAGGAAATCACTTTTCTTCATAATTACCGGACCCCGCACTAAACCACGTGATTTTGGGCCCCGGTGAAAATGGCTGAATTTGTAATATGTTGTACTTTTTGAGTCACTAAACAAATATTTCCTCAAAGATATCACTTTCGGATCAATGCGGTTACTGTTATAAGGAAACAATATGAATTTTTGATAAACACAATAATTAAAAAGTAATTTATTTATGATAGTATTGTTTAAACAATATGATAGTATTACAGGAACGATTCAGGGTACTTTCTGTACGTGAGTCTCCTTGCCTTTCACGATTCGGGATGCTTTCTGTACGTGAGTCCCTCCTACAAAATAGAGGAATACGATACACCCTGCGGAAGACACCCTTATGTACAAAAAACTACTCCAAGATCACTTAAAAAATTCCCTTATTTTGTATTTCGTGTGCGGCATTCAGAAGGTTCTCTGTTCCAAAGGAGAAATGGGCCAAACCATTTTTAGCAAGGGCAGAATTTTTAAAATGATCTCGGGGTAAGTTTTTTGTATATAAGGGTGTCTTCCGCAGAATGTATCGTATTCCTCTATTTTGTATTTCGTGTGCGGCACTCTGGAGGTCCTCTGGCTGTGCCAAAAGAGAAATGGGCCAAATCATTTTTAAATAATCGCTCCAAAAACGTTCCAAACTTCAATCAGCTCTAGAATGGGGTTATGGGGTTTTGGTGTTTTAGGGTCAAGGAGTTATAGGATTACAGGATTACGGAGGTATAGAAAAATAATCAAAGTGCGATGGTTTCGATTACAGGGGTTTAGAAGCTTATGAGGCTATATGGTTATGGGGTTATGGGGTTTTGAGGGTTATAAGATTAAGGGGTCATGGGGTTAATAGTTTATGAGGGTTTCAGGGCCAAACAGCTTAATTAAAGCGATTATTGAGATGAGACAAGTCGTATAAATCATATTGTAAGATCACTTCATCAGGTTTTTGGGTGATTTTGCTTATGGGGTCATGAGGTTATGGAGTTTTTTAAAAAGGCCACTCAAATTTCGAAAACCCTCGCTTATACGAACATTTTAAGCCCAAACGCAATTATGTAAGTTGCTTCAATTTTTGGACAGAGGGAGGGGCCACTTGACGTGGAATGTCACTTATTTAAAATAATTTCAAGAGTTTATTTGTTTTTTTAATAAATCGTTTATTTTGTTATATTAAAATTGAAACATGAAATCTTAAAATATTTTTAATTTCATTTATTTGATAAAGTTTTTGAAAATAAATTTCTTTTTTTGGAAATATTTATTTATTACTTATACTTTGCATAAACATTCGTTATTTCAAGCAGCATTAAAAGTGCGTTCACAGCTTTGACTACGTTTTTTAATCCATAATCCTATTTTAAAAAAGGCGTGTTAACTGAGTGAATTTCGTTTGTATCGAAAAATTGAAGCCTCTTTTCCGCGATGCCGATTGGTTATCTCGATGCGTTGTGTGCGAGTTATTACTTCGAGTTATTACTTCATTTGCAGCTGTCATTGTATATTTTGACAGTTGTGTGTATCATGGGTTAATAGTGTAATAGTAATAGGATAATGTTAAAGCTAAATAGCGCGCGCGAAGCGCGCGTCTGTAGTGTCTAGTCCAGTTTTAAAAAAGGCGTGTTAACTGAGTGAATTGCGTTTGTATCGAAATTATTGTTGCCTCTTTTCCGCGATGCCGATTGGTTATCTCGATGCGTTGTGTGCGAGTTATTACTTCGAGTTATTACTTCATTTTCAGCTGTCATTGGTCGCTGTCACGTTAAATTGAAGCCTCTTTTCCGCGATGCCGATTAGTTCTCTTGCTGCGCTTACTTCATTTGCAGCTGTCATTGTATATTTTGACAGTTGTGTGTATCAAGGGTTAATAGTGTAATAGTAATAGCATAATGTTAAAGCTAAATGGCGCGCGCGAAGCGCGCGCGTTTTTAATGTCTAGTCCATAATAAAAAAAGTCATGGAGACGCGAGAAGTGCTTGTTTGGAGTCGAATATATCGCGTGATTGTTACCGTTTTACCGTGCATGTGATTGGTCGGTCGAAGCTCCGTGCGATCGCAAGATCACGGCGCGAGTTTCGTGCGAGCTTCGTGCGTGTGTGTCATGATCAATCGTGATGTGACAGTTCGCGTCGTGTCGTTAGGAGGTTAATATTAATGTGAAAGTTTATTATTAATGTGATCTTTCACCATTAAATACGATGGTTTAATTATGAATTTTGGTCGCGTGTCGCGTCACGCAAGGATCGAAGTGACGACGGCGATCGAGATCGCGGCGAGTTTGGCGAATTTTGCGCGTGTATGGCGTGATGCAACGTGTGTTTGCGTGGTGTGTTTTGCGAGGTTAGTAGAATTTTTTATTATATATAATTCACTATTATATGAAATGTATGTGGATAATTATATTTTACATTAATATTTTTTAACGCAATGACGTGTGCTCGCGTGGTGTCTCGCGAGGTTAGTTATATTTATTGCTTTGCTCGTACAAATCTAATCTAAGGTATACGTTACAGTAACTATAGATTTTTGATACAGATTTATCTTTGTAATCATATATTTTATATATAAGCAGATGTAAGTAATAATTACTGTTTTAGCATTATGTAAAATTTGCCTTATTTTAGATATACCGATGAATTTAATGTTCGAGAAGATCTGATGGGATTAGCTATTGGTGCTCATGATGCAAATATTCAACAAACGTGAAAAGTTGATGACATTACAAATATAGTTAGAAGAAAATTTATGCACATTTAAGATATATAGAGAGGTAATTATAAAAATTATTATTGCTTGTATTATTTCAAAGAGTATTGTTTTATAAAAGTTGTATATACATATTCGTATATATGTTGCATTATATTGAGCTGGTATACAGAACTTATCAGATTTCTTTCTCAATCACAGACGCATGAAGCTGTTAAGAAAGACCGATCTATGCTGGAATACAGCGGTAACCTAAAAATAGATAGTGACAGTGTGACAGTCGTGACCATCGCCGCGTGATAGATAATAGTGATAGTGAAATATATATTGACGGCAGGGAGCTGATGCCGAGGAGATCTTTAAGAAGGAAGGTATATCCAAAATTGCACGTATATATGCTGTCTTGTAAAAGTTGTAAAAGTTAAAAGAACGAGAAAGTGATCTGTATTTATATGCACATGTGACAGGCACTATCGGGCACTATCGCGTAATAAAGATTTCTCTGAAGAATGTTATTGTACTTTACTTTCGTTAACTTGGATGCTTCGAATGTACAATCTCGCGTCTTCAAAATATAATAATTCTCAGACACTGTTGAGGAATAATTATCTAGCACAAGAGGTCCTTTTATAAATGTCCTCCTTTTCTCTCGTTTTCTCACGCAGGAACATTTTATATTCAACTATATGATATACAATTTTGCCGTTATATATTGACCGCAGGGAGCTGATACCGAAGAGATCTTTAAGAAGGAAGGTATATCCAAAATTGCACGTATATATGCTGTCTTGTAAAAGTTGTAAAAGTTAAGAGAACGAGAAAGTGATCTGTATTTATATGCACATGTGACAGGCACTATCGGGCACTATCGCGTAATAAAGATTTCTCCGAAGAATGTTATTGTACTTTACTTTCGTTAACTTGGATGCTTCAAATGTACAATCTCGCGTCTTCAAAATATAATAATTCTCAGACACTGTTGAGGAATAATTATCTAGCACAAGAGGTCCTTTTATAAACGTCCTCCTTTTCTCTCGTTTTCTCACGCAGGAACATTTTATATTCAACTATATGATATACAATTTTACAATTTTGCCGTTATATATTGACCGCAGGGAGCTGATACCGAAGAGATCTTTAAGAAGGAAGGTGTATCCAAAATTGCACATGTATGTACGTATATGCTGTCTTGTAAATTGTAAAAGTTGAAAAAAACGAGAAAGCGTTTTGTAGCACAATTTATATTGTAGGCAAGTTATGCTAAAATATTTGTGAATTGAGTTCCTATTATCCATTATTATGATATAATTTTTATCAACAATATTAGAGGAGTAACGAAAATTAGTTTTATTAAGTATTCAAAGCAATTGAGAGTTTTTAGCATTAAGTATTTCCATTTTCTCATAATATGCTTAAAAATTATTGCAGGGGCTTGTGAGTTATGCGAAGCAATTGATACTATTAAGGTTCATTGGTCATATGAAGTTTGCACACGTCAAACTTGACATCCTAAAGATCACAATGCATTCTGAAAACGATACCGTGCAGGTTTGTTGGTGTATACGTGGTGTCACAGGCTGGAAAGTATTTTCTATGTTTTGGAAATAAAATTTGGAAAATACAACATACCATAATAAGTGCTAACCAGGAAATGTAAGTGTAATCAGTGCTATAAAACATTCCTTTTAATAGTAATATAAAATTGTTCTTATAAACATTAATTATAATTAATTCAAATTGTATATTATTAGAAAAAAACTTGATTTTTAGTTTCGTTTTTTATTCTACTGTCAGAAAAAGATAAAATAATTTAGATTTCCTAAAATTAATTTTGCTTATGCTATCGGAGAGGAAACACTTATTATAAAATTGATTATAATACCAAGACAATTATATATAAAAATTGATTATAATACCAAGACAATTATATATAACGATTTCAGATGGTACGACGACTTTTTTATTTTTTAAGTTAATGCTGAATGGAAAATAAAGTCTATAAGCATATTGCGGACAAGATGATGCCTAATCAGGGTACAGCCGGCACGAAAAAGAAAGATATGCGCATGGCAGGGAAATTAACGCTATTCACAGGCCTTGTATGCACATTTAGTAACAATGAGGATTCTTTGAATTGAGCTCTGTCTTAAAATGGCATCAATTGAAGTGAATCCACTGCTGAGTGGTGAAATTATTTTATGCGATTTTATGCGTCACAACGAATAGACCAAGAGGAATGCTTTTTCCAGTCGATGGTTTCGAATTTTGCTGACGTATTTATTTCGTTGCAAATGCATCATTATGAAATGATGATCGGTATGAAATGAGAGATATGTGAATTAAAAAAATGTGTACATTACCTAAACAGTATCTTTGTATGATTACAAACTATCTTCATCTAATTTTTTAGTGACAATGTCCGAATAATTTGCGTTAGTATTTTTGTGTAAAAAAATATGACGATTACATTACAGTATATCTGATGATTTTAACATAATTATAGAGGTAGGGTGTCTAAATTGTTATCGTTCCATCCATATGCAGCTTTTATACTATTCGGATAGTATCGATATTTTATGCTGCTTAGAAACAAGTAAAAAGTATTTTAAGACACTTGTATCGTTTCCAGAATATAAAAACTTGTGTTTAGATTACAGATATACGTTTTGGGTACTGACGTATCTATTTCGTTGCAAATGTATCATTATGAAATGATGATCGGTAGTAAATGAGAGATATGTGAATTAAAAATATGTACATTACCTAATCCTTCATCTATTTTTTTAATTTTAGTAGTGACAATGTCCGAATAATTTTGCGTTAGTATTCCTGTGTAAAAAAAATATGACGCTTATACGATTATATTACAGTATATCTGAAAAATGTTAGAAAATAAAACAATTGTTTAAAGATATCCTGTATATCATAGCATCTATTTGCTTCGCCTGTTAATGACGCGTAAGATAGTATAATCATTAAAGTAATATTTCTTAAATGTGTATATTTCATACTTAATTTTATTTCATAAATACTATCACATTTATTCCTATGAAACGTTTTCGTTTATTACGCTATTATGAGGTAGGATATGTGAATTATTACCGTTCCATCCAAATGTAGCTTTTATAGTATTATTTATCGTATCGATACCTTAAGCTGTTTATAAAAAAGTAAAAAGTATTTTAAGACAAGAGAAAAATATAGAGATAGAAAAAAAAGAAAGAAGGAGAAGAGAAGAAACAATATAGAGAAAGGTATAATATATTATAAAAATTTTATTATATTGCACATATATTTAAATTAATTAACTTCTTTATATACACTACCGCTCATTAATTTTAATATACAACAGATTCGTTGATTTCTTTGTAAAGGATACGTGTTTTGCACAGAAATGAATGCATTTGCTGTTATAAATATTTCACTTGCATGCATCGCATTCTTATATAAATAATATATAAAAATGCAATGCATGCAAGTGTTGAAAGTGTTTATAACAGCAAATGTATTTATTTCTGTACAAAACACATGTATAATGTTCATCCTTTACAGAGAAATTAACAAATATAAAGGTATATTGAAATTAATGAGCGGTAGTGTATACGTTCAAAAATTTATGTGTTTTATATTTCGTGCTTAAGGTACGAAAATTACAGAAAATAAAGAAGAGAAAAAGAAGAGAAAAATTTTGTTGAATAGAAAGTGAGAAAATGACAGAAAGATAGAGATAAAAGGAGAGAAAGGTAAAGATAGAGACGGAAGAAAGAAAGAGAAGAGAAGAGAAGGAACAATAAAGAGAAAGGTATACGATATTATAAAAATATTTAAATTTAGTACATCTGCAGTATAACGCTAATCCCTCCGTTGTTTTTTATATTGGTTATTTTGCGCCATAAAAAAATTTCGAGAAGGAATATCATGTTCCGTTTGTTTAAAGTTT
Source organism: Temnothorax ravouxi (assembly GCA_030770255.1). NCBI lineage: Eukaryota > Metazoa > Arthropoda > Insecta > Hymenoptera > Formicidae > Temnothorax > Temnothorax ravouxi. The sequence goes on from JASTWP010000076.1 coordinate 56,381, forward strand.
ATAATATTTAAAATATCACAATGTGTCGATAAGTAAAAAAATAACAATTTATAAATATATCATCTCTCTCAGTTTTGTATATTAATATCTACCGATTATCTCGACTGTATTTAATTTAAAAAATGTTCTAAATAAAAAATATTTCTTCTTACTTCTATTTTCGCATAAAACGTTAAAAAATGGGGTTTTCATTTAAAAAATAAAATTGATTTTTATTTGACCTGTATTTCCACCATCGCCTGTTTTTTTATGCATAATTATTAGTAGATATTTATCAATTTGGATTTCTTATAGAGGAAGCTTTACGATCGAAATAAAATGTTGCTTAAGCAACGTGCAAATTTATAATTTGCTTATTTAAATATTGTGAGGAAATAATATTCAATTTAATAATTTGCAAACTTAAATACTATGAGAAAGCAATGTGCAAGTTTCTACTTGCCACACTTAAAAACTATGAGGAAGCAATGTGCAAGTTTATACTGGCACATTTTCTTTAAATCTTTTGACGTAGAACTACGTCTTTCTCGGGGGGTATGGGGAAATTTGGGGGGCACGACTGCAATGTTTTCTTGCAACGTTTTCTTGCAACGTTTTCATGCAACGTTTTCATGCAACGTTTTGACGTAGAACTACGTCTTTCTCGGGGGGTATGGGGAAATTTGGGGGGCACGACTGCAACGTTTTCTTGCAACGTTTTCATGCAACGTTTTCATGCAACGTTTTCTTTTTCTCGAAAAGTATTAAAGAAAAATATACCTTATTATATAGTTTTGGAAAGCTCTCGATGTAAGCTAAATGTTTTCGGGGTTAATTTTGCGATACCGATTTTTTTTAAACCTCGAAAAGTATTAAAGGAAAATATACTTTATTATATAGTTTTTGAAAGCTCTCGATGTAAGCTAAATGTTTTTGCAATTTAATAAATAAATAAATGAATAAATGAATGGATGAATTGATATCGATTTTCTGGAAACCGGTTTTTATAATTTTTTTATTTCGGAAAATAATTGATCGAATCTTAAAGAATTATAAATCAAACAGGGGTAAAATTTTCCGGGGAGTGCTATAAAATGTATAATTTTTTGTTACCAATTTTTTTGGAAACCGGTTTTTTTTCTCGAAAAGTATTAAAGAAAAATATACTTTATTATATAGTTTTGGAAAGCTTTTGATGTAGGCTAAATGTTTTCGGGGTTAATTTTTCGATACCGATTTTTTAAACCTTCTTGAAAAGTATTAAAAGAAAATATACTTTATTATATAGTTTTTGAAAGCTCTCGATGTAAGCTAAATGTTTTTGCAATTTAATAAATAATGAATAAATGAATTGTTACCGATTTTCTGGAAACCGGTTTTTATAATTTTTTTAATTTTTCTGAAAATAATTGATCGAATCTTAAAGAATTCTAGATCAAACGGGTAGAATTTTCCGGGGAGTGCTATAAAGTGTATAATTTTTTGTTACCGATATTTGGAAACCGGTTTTTTTAATTTTTTCAATTTTTCGGAAAATAATTAATTGAATCTCAAAAAATTATACATGAAGTAGAGGTAGAATTTCCCGGGGAGTGCTATAAAGTGTACTATTTTTTTTACCGATCTTTTTCGTTACTGATCTTTTGGGAAACCGGTTTTTTTTCTCGAAAAGTATTAAAGAAAAATTTACTTTATTATATAGTTTTGAAAAGCTTTTGATGTAAGCTAAATGTTTTCGGAATTAATTTTTCGATACCAATTTTTTAAATTTTCTTGAAAAATATTTTAAAAAAATATACTTTATTATATAGTTTTTGAAACCTCTCGATGTAAGTTAAATGTTTTTGCAATTTAATAAATAAATAAATGAATAAATGAATGAATGAATCTCGCACAATTAACGTTTCTCTCTAATAAATAAATGAATGAATGAATCTCGCACAATTAACGTTTCTCTCTCGCATGATGTCGGACACAGACTCGATGTTGAATGCCTCTTCCATATATGTTCTATTCTAATAGACGTAGTTCTACGTGTTGATTGCGGCACAGTTGTTACTGTGCTTGTTGCTTTTTTACCCCTATTTCATAAATAATTCTTTAAAATTTGGTTAATCAGTTTTTGAGTTACAAATGTTTGAAATTTCGGAAAATCCGTACATACATAGAAACCTTATTATGTTTGGTCTAATCAACCAAATTTTAAAGAATTATGTATAAAATAAGGGGTAGAAAAGAGTAAAGAATATCACAGAATTAGAAAGAGTTGCCAATAATTAATACTAAATTGTCCACACACAAAAACATCAACTTTTCTAAAAAGTCTCAAGCGGGATTTAAGGTATAGTCTTTAAGAGTTAAAGTTTTATAATATTGACAATTTTTCTAATTCTATTATATTATTTAGTCTTTTCTACCCCTATTTCATATAAAATTCTTTAAGATTTAGTTAATTAGTTCTTGAAATATAGACGTTTGAAATTTCAGGGAATCTGTACGAATATAGGACCCTTATAAAGCTGGATCTAATCAACTAAATTTTAAAAAATTATATATGATTTTTATATGATTTTATATGAGTTTTTAAGAAAATTAGAGGAGAACATATTTTCTATGATATTTTATTTGTGTGCAAAATTTCAGCCCGGTATCTAAAAAATTGCAGAAGTAAATGCGTTTACAAAAAAATCCGTACACACACACACACACTCACACACGTACATGCTTCCGGACATTTTCTACTAATATGATTTCTCGACATTTTAGAACATTCTAAACCTATTTCCATCAAAATCTCGAATTTTTTTACCATCACAAAGCTTCCTCTATGAGGAAGTAAATCAAAATGTTTATTACATTTTTAAATAACAAGAATAAAAATAATAAAATAAAAATAATAAAATAAAAATAATATTTTTTAGTAGTAATGTAACAATACTTTTAACACTTAATATAATATAATAATATTTAATGTTATAAAATATTCAGACCGAGTGTTCAATTATACTACTTTTTTCATGTTATTTTAGCACTCTTTTAACAGACATTAAAAAGAGAATGTTCTCAATTCGGCGAGCATATATGTGGGTATGTCCATGATTTTCTTTGAAACTACTGGACGGATTTGAACGCGGTTTCCACTGTTCTATAGAGTAATCTTCCAGGAAAATTTTAGTACATAAAATATCGTGTTAGTACATCAGGGTACGGAGCAGTAAGAAAATATGCGATAATAATTATAAGCAATCGAGTAAGCAACTAATGAATTAATATTTTTTAATCATATTAAAAGAATAAAGCACTAAAAAAGTATTTAAAAAAAAATTTTTTTTTAATAAAACCGACTTTAAAAAACTCTAAAAAATAAGAAAAAATGTAGAGCTTTTTTATTTTTATTTTATTTTTTCTTACTTTTTACAGTTTTTTTTAAGTCAGTTCTATCTTTCTTTTGAACAATTTTTTAAATTTTAATTGTTTCTTCTATTTTTTTAAATAGATTTATATATTAATTTCTATGTGACATAACAGTCACGTGTAAAATTTAATTTTATGATAAAAAATTAAATATAATTTATTTTTAACCGACTTAAAAAAAAAAAAGGTTCTCAATTCGGCGAAAATGATGTATGTGGATATGTCTACGATTTTTTCTGAAACTACTGTATGGATGCGGTTTTCACTGTAGAGCAATCCTTGCTCCGGAAAGTTTTAATACATAAAATATCGCGTTAGAACATCAGGGTACGGAGCAGTAAGAAAATTATGCATATTTAATAATTACAAGCAAATAATAAATTATTATTTTTGATTCGTATCAATTGAATAACGCACTAAAAAAGTATGAATTTAAAAAAAACTTTTTTAATAAAACCGATTTTAAAAAAGCTCTAAAAAGAATGAAAAAAATTAAAAAATAAAGGAGCTTTGAAAGGTATGAAATAATATTTTTAAGAATTTTTTTCAATGTTTTGAAGTCGGCGCCAAATTGATAATTAACAAATCAATTTAACGTCGACTTCAAAAAATTGAAAAAAATACTTATAGCGTTTTTCTTTGGCAGAAAAACTGGTGCACACTCAGTGCACATTAAAGCCGTCGTACACAAATCAACGTAAAGTATATGTTTAATATAAACGGATTAAGTCACAAAATCCTCAATATTCTTTATTGCACTATTTGGTAAAATATGTATTGGGTATTTTATCAGTCGAAATATTTGCATTTCACTTTAAATATTAAAGATTAAATCAGTATACAACGGCTTTAATATGCACTGAGTGCGCACTAATTTTGCCAATAAAAAACGCTATTAAAAATATCATTAATTTGGCGCCGACTTAAAAAAATTGAAAGAAATTCTTAAAAGTATCATTTCATACTTTTGAGAGCTTCTTTATTTGTTTTGCTTCCTCACAGAGGAAGCTTTGCTTTCGTAAATTCGTATATGAACCTTTGATTGCGTATAAAGTTGGCTCTAATCAACCAAATTTAAAAGAATTATTTATAAAATAGTGGTAGAAGAAACAAAAAAAAGATTGTTTTTTTTTAGTTTTTGATGTCAATATGTTTAGAGTGTTTTAAAACGTCGAAATATTGCATTAAAAAAAATGTCGGTATGTGTGTATGTAAGTATGTATGTATGACTGTGCCAAATTTACAGAAATTTCTATAACTCCCGAACTGATCAACTAAATCTTAACGAATTATATATGAAATAAGGGTAGAAAAAACTGAAGACTATAATAGAATTAATAAAAATTGCTAATAATGAAGGGGTTACCGATTTCTATTTGAAAAAATCTACATGATTGCCCTAATTTCCGTAAATTTTGAGATATCGAGCTCAATTTTTTTAGAAATCTCCGTGTGCTTTAACTTTCGCAAATATTGAGATATCGGGATTAATTTTAAGAGGAGAGCCAAGAGACAGAGGAGAGAAGAGAGAGGAAAAGGGAGAGAGAAGAGAGGGGGAGAGAGAGAGAGAGAGAGGGAGAGAGAGTGGAAGGGAGGAGGGAAAAAGAAGGGGGGAGAGAGAGAGAGGGGGGAAGGAGGGAAATAAAGAGGAAGGGCGAGAGGGAGAGAGGAAGAGAAAAAGAAAAAGAGAGAGAAAGAGAGAGGCAGAGGGAGAGAGGGAGAGAGATAGGGGAGAAAAAGAGCGAGAAAGAGAGAATTAGTGAGAATAAGAAAAAATGGCTGTAAAATGCGAAGAGACAGAATTAGGTCGACAGGATATGAATTTAAAAAAATGGATGAGGATAAAATTGAATAATAGGACATGAACAAAAATCTGAGAGAATCAGAAAAAATAAAAAATATGAGAGAAATGAAGAGAAGACAATGAGTGAAAATGAAACATTATGAGTAAGAACAAGTAAGAATAAAGAAGAATGAGAGATGATAAAGCAGTAAAATGCAATAAAATTAGAAAAATAATGCAGAATAGATGAGAATGAAGGGAACTAAAGATAGTGGTAGGAGACTACATAAAGATAGTGGTGGAAGAACGTAACCAAGAGTGAATAAAATAAAATAAAACAATATAAGATAGAATGAGTAAGAATAAAAAAGATTGAAAAAATACAAGGAAGTCTGAAAAATATAATAATATGTGATTCATTAATAAGAGAAGAAGAGGGACTTTCGGTGTAGGAGTGGAAGCGGGTGGTTAGCGGAAGGATAAAGCGGAGAAGGAGCTCAAAAAGATGACAGGTAGAATAGGTAAGGTGGCTAGCACAGAGAAAGAGAGAAAGAGAAGTGCGAGTTTATGTAGTAAGGGGAGTATAGATGAATATTTTAAAAGAAAAAGAGAGGAAGGGTGAAGAGGAGAGGAGAAAGAGACGTTTAAAAGGAGTAGAAAAATGGTGAGATCGCCAGAGGGGAAAGAACAGATGATAGAAATAATGAGTAAAATGATGGAGGAAATACGGGAATTAAGGAAAGAACAGAGCAAGGGATAGAAGGTAGAAAGCAAGAAAGAGAGAGAAATGATAAGAGATGAGATTAGGAAGATGTGGGATGTGGAGGAGAGAGAAGTGAAATCGTAGAAGGAAAGGGAGGAATTAAAGAAGGAGATAGGAGAGTTGAGAGGAAAGCTGGAGAGTATAGAGAAGGAGAGAGATGGAAGGAAGGAAGGGCAGGGAAAAGTGAAAAAGGAAGGAAAGTGGGAGATAGGAAAAAGAGATAATTAAAGCAATGGAAGCGAAGGTAAGAGAGCTGGAAAGATAGAGAGAGTTAGAAAAGAGAGACAGAAAGAGGAACAATGTAGTAGTGAAAGGGGTGGAGGTAGAGGAGGGAAGGCGAAAGAAAGCGATAAAGAAGTTATGGCTAGAGATGGGGGTGGAGGAAGGAATAGAGGAAGTAAAAGAGATAAGAAGAAAGACGGGGAAAGAGAAGATGGTTTTAGTTAAGCTAAAAGATAGAATCATGAATAAGGACCCCCAATAGTTCAATGAGTAAGAAGCCAGGGCGGTAAGGATCAGACGCTGATCTTGGGGCGTAAATTCAATAGAATTTATTATTTCTCTTCATTCCAAACATACGAAACGTTTCGGCTCAGCTCTGAGCCATCTTCAGCCGTTACAATAATTAGAGCGTTCTCACTTCCTTATGGCGTGTTTCATGATTCGACGGTCAGAAACACAGACTCAAAGATCCATATCTGTAAATATGTCAGGATAAAGTTGTAATTTTGAAAAGAATCTTATGAAACTCACCATTCGGTCTGAAAGCCAAGGAGTAGCAATATACAATTTAAAAACGAACGGCGAGACTAAACGATCTCGTCGGCGCAGCAATCAACAATGATGTGAGGGTATCTCGAAGGAGAAACGAGTCGAACGTCAAAACATGAGCGCGAAATATACATAGTGAGTTAACAGCAAATTAATAGGTATCGGAAGGACCAATGGTCGTGCAGAGTTCTGGCGACGTCACAATATTACGTGTACCAATAATAATGATACAATGTTCGTAGGCGCAATCTATAATTTACTCAGTACAGTGGTGTATGCATGATTCAAAAAATCCGTGTCGCTTTGCAAATTGATACCATTCTTCTGTAGTTTTATGTGAGTCATCTCCGAGACTAATCTTCTAGAGAGAAATCTTTCGTTATCTAAAATTTCGACACTCTCCCAGTCGAATTCGTGATCACGTTTCAATCTATGTTCTGTAATAACCGAAAGAGACGTTGTATTTCTATTAATATGATTGCGATGTTTTGAGATACGTGTTTTTAACTGTCTTTTCGTCCGACCTACGTATGATGCGTCGCAATCTTTGCAAGATATCTTATACACAACATTTTTATTAGATAGAGTTGGGAGAGTGTCTTTCTGTGCTTTTATAAATTTATTGAGTTTATTTAGGCCGTAAAATGACAATTTGACATTTAAGTCTTGAACTACCCTCTTAAATTCCTCTGACACCCCTGGAACAAATGGAATCGTGAACCAGGAACATCGTTCCTCTTCGGTCATGGATGGCGATTCGGCTTGTAAACGTGTATGTTTATTCAGTAAAAATTTGATTCTGGTATTAATTGTATTAAAAATAAAAGTAATCGGGTAATCATTTTGTAGAAGAATATTTATTATGAATTTGATATTCTTTAAATGGAATTTCGGGTGAGATAGTAAAAAGGCCCTATCTACCATGCCCATAATCGTGCCTCTTTTTTTATTAATAGGATGCTGTGACATGTAATTGAGGTACCGACCCGAAAATGTTGGTTTATGGAACCAATCAAATTCCAACTTATTCTCATTTTTAATGATTGTTACGTCTAAAAAATTTAGTCTGTCACCTCCAACTTCAATGGTAAACTGTAGTCTAGGGTGATAAGAATTGAATAAATAAAGGATTGTGTCAGTAGCATAAAAAGGTACAGCAAGCGCTATGTCATCTACATATCTAAAATAAAACGGGACCTCAAATGCAATTTGTCGCAAAACCCTATTTTCCAAGTCATGCATTACCATGTCCGCCGCAATGGGAGAGAATGGAGAGCCCATGGGAGAACCAAAATTCTGTTTAAAAATAACATTGTCGAACCGAAAATACGTTGAGTCTAAGATTAATTTTGTTGCTGTAATAAATTCACTCTGTTGATTGCTGCGCCGACGAGATCGTTTAGTCTCGCCGTTCATTTTTAAATTGTATATTGCTACTCCTTGGCTTTCAGACCGAATGTTGAGTTTCATAAGATTCTTTTCAAAATTACAACTTTATCCTGACATATTTACAGATATGGATCTTTGAGTCTGTGTTTCTGACCGTCGAATCATGAAACTCGCCATAAGGAAGTGAGAACGCTCTAATTATTGTAACGGTTGAAGATGGCTCAGAGCTGAGCCGAAACGTTTCGTATGTTTTGGAATGAAGAGAAATAATAAATTCTATTGAATTTACGCCCCAAGATCAGCGTCTGATCCTTACCGCCCTGGCTTCTTACTCACTAAAAGATAGAGTAAGAAAAAGAGAGGTAATGCAGAAGAAAAATGTGTTGAAAGGGAGGATGGAAAGATGACATAACAATGAATTTAAGGAAAGAAAAATGCAATGGAACCTCGAGAGGATAATTGAAAAGGAGAGAAGGAATAGGAGGAGAGCCTGGGTAAAGTACGGAAAGATTTGGATAGAGAAATGAGAGAGGAGCAAAAAGAAGAAGAGGCGAAAAGGAGGAACAGAGGAGGAGGGAAAGAGTAAAAAGACGGTAGTGAGATAAAAGGAAAAACAATGGGAGGGAAGGGCGAAGAGAAGAGAAGAAAAAGGAAGAGTAGGGAGGAAGAAAGTGTGGTAAGGCTGAGAGGAAGGAGGGAAAGAGAGAATGGGGAAAGTAAAAAAGAATGAAAGAGAAGAAAAAAAGGGGAGAGAGGAAGGAAAAAAAAGGAATGCAGGAGAAAAGAGGAGGGAAAGAAACGGGAAGGAAGTTTAAAGATAGGCTTTTGGAATGTAGCGGGAGTGAAGGGAAAACAGGAAGGGTTTTGGGAAAGGATAAAAGAGTGAGATGTTGTGGGGTTGGTGGAGACGTGGCTGAAACAGGAGAAATGGGAGAAAATGAAAAATAAGGTGCCAAAGGAATTCAACTGGAGAATACAGGGTGCAAACAAAGAAAGAATTGGAAGAAAAGGAAGGGCAATAGGTGGGATAATGATGGGAGTCAGAAAAGAGTTAGAAGAGAAAAAAGAATGGGTGGAAGGGAGGGTTTAATGATTATGAAAGTAAGATAAAAGAAGGAGAAATGGAAATTGGCAACAGTTTACGTAACCGGCAACTTGGACAAGAAATGGGTAAGATAAAATCGGTATGAAAGAAGGAAGGAAAAAAGGAGAGATGAATAGTGAAGGGCGATTTCAATGCGAGAACAGGGGAGAAAGGAGCGCTGGAGGATGGAAAAGGGGGAGTTGAAGAAAAATTGAAAGGTAAAATGATAAATAGGCAAGGGAGAGGGCTGATTAGATAAGTGGAAAAAGAAGAGTGGGGAATTATGAACGGAACAAAGAAGGGAGATGAAGAGGGGGAAGTGACTTTTACAGGAGGAACGGGGGAAACAGTGATCAATTACGCAATAGGAGATGGGAAGGCTTGAGAAAGAGTGACAAGATTGGAGGTGGGGTGTGAGATAGATTCGGATCACTAATTAGTAGCAACACGGGTGGATAAAGAGGGGGTTGGTAAAAGGAGAGAGACAATAGCGAAAGAAGAGGGGTGGGTGGAAAAGACGGACTGGTCGGAAGAGGCGAGAAAGTAGTTTAGAAGAAGGACGGAGGAGGTAGAAATAGGTAGAAGGGCAATAGACGAAGAGGTCAAAAAGTGGACAGAAAGAATTAAGAGGAAAGTAACGGTGAGAAGAGTAAAAAGAGGGGCAGAAGGAAAGAGAAGATGGTGGGATGGGGACTGTAGAAAAGTGAGGAAGGAGGTAGAAATGTTATTGAGAGACTAAAAGAAAGAAAAAAACACAAAGAATATAAGAGAGAAAAAAAGGAGTATAAAAAATGTGTGAGAAGAAAAAGAAAGAAAAAAGGAAAAATCTACTAGAAGAGGCCAGAGAGGCGAAAACAGAAAAGCAAGTGCGGAAAGTAATAAACGAGGAAAGGAAAAAAGGGGTATAATTTAATAAGAAGATAACAATAAAGGAGTGGGATAAATACTTTAGAAAGATGTTAGAAGGAACGGAACACAAGCGAAGGAGAAGGAGAGGTGGCAGAGCAGGGGGCGGAAAAAAAGTAGAGAAAGGGGAGGAGGTAGAGAGAGTGCTGAAGAAAGGTAAAACAGTGGGAGAGGACAAGATAGGAAATAAAGTGTAAAGTTATGGGGGAAGTGGTTAAGAAAGGAGTTATGGGAAATATGCAGAAAAATATGGAAAGAAGAGGGTTTCTCAGAGGCGTGGAAGGACGGAGTAGTGATTCGGATAACGAAAAAAAGGGGCAAAAGAGGTGAGTGAGCATAGAGGGATTATGCTGATGCCGACGGCGTACAAAGTGTATACGTCGGTATTAGCAAATAGGTTGAGGGAAGAGATGGAGGAGAAGAGGATGATACCAGAAAGCCAGGCAGGGTTTAAGAAGCGGAGAAGAGTGGTGGACAACATTTACACACTGCACTATGCGATAGGGAAGCGATTAAAGAAGAAAAAGAAGGTGGTTGCTTTTGTAGATCTAAGGGCGGCATTTGATTCAGTGGACAGTAGGGTTTTGGAAAAATGTTCGAAAAAAACAGGGGTAAATGAGAGGTTAAGAAAGAGGATCATGGAAATATACGAGAAAACAAGAAATGTAGTGAGGGTGGAGGAAAAATACAGAAAAAAATTTTGAGTCCAATGCTGTTCAACTTACTGGTGGCGGACATACAGATAAAGCTGGGAAGAGACAGAATGAGAGGGGTACAAATAGGAGAAGAAAAACTAAGGGTACTATGGTATGCGGACGATGTAGTAATTCTAGCAGAGGATGAGGAGGGAATGAAATGGTTGTTGAATAGGTTAGATAAGTATTTAGAGAGGAAGGGGTTGAAATTGAATGTAGACAAGACAAACATAGTAAGGTTTAGGAAAAGAGATGGAGGCAGAAGAAAGGAAAATGGTGATGGAAAGGTAAAAAAATAAAAAAAGGTGAGGGAGTTTAAGCATCTAGGATTCAGTTAGAAAGGGGCAGAAGTCAAAGGTGAGAGAGAGAGTAAAGAAAGCAATGGAGGTAATGAGAAGAGGGGGAAGTGGAGAAAAGGAAAAAGATAGGATGGGAGGAAGTAGAGAGAGTGCTGAAAAGGAATTACTAATAATTTATTAGTAATTTATTTGTTTAATAATTTTATGGTATTATAAATATATTATTTAATGTTATAAAAAGCTAAAAAAGGAAATATTAATCTTGCTCAAAAATATTTCAGAGATGTACTTGGTTTTATTGTGGTTTCTTTTTCATTATTAATTTTAGTTTGTATTGTCAAATTAAAATTGATTTGAATTTAGATTGCGTAAATCAATAAATATTAATTAGATCTTATTTATACATAATGCAGTTATATATATATATATATATATATATATATATATATATATATACCCACTCGGCATGTTGTGTTGCTGAAATATTGAAATATTCAAAAATGGTGCAGAAATATTTCGTTAACATTTCATTTGTAACTATGCATCTGAAATATTTCAGAAATGTACCTGCATCATGTTTTTTATAATATTGCATTAAAAATATTTCTGAAATCTTTCAGAAAGTTGTTTACAATATTTGTAAGTTTCTGTAATAATGCAAAAAAAATGTTGCAGATGCAATATTTCAGAAATATTTCTGAAACATTATAAAAGTAATATTACGTATGCATTGCACGAATAATATTTCTGTAACATATTAAACGCAACATTGCATTTAAAATATTTCTGAAAAATTTCTGAAAGATTGCGTAGGTAATAAAAAATTAAATTGCAGGCAGTGAATTTCTACAATATTGCAGAAGAAATATTGCAGTTGTAATGGTTTAGAAACATTCCTGATACATGATAAAACTATTATTACGTTTACATTGCACGCGTTATATTTTTGAGTGTTTTATATACAATATTGCATTTGTAATATTTCCGAAAGTTGCTGACAGACTTTAGAACTTATAAAAAATTATTATTATATAGAGGAAAGACCCCTATTATGAGACAGGATCCTAATATGATGTGGCGGGTTTTTTACATGGTGGGATCAAAAGATGGGGCCTATATAAGACCTTTTAACTTAAAATATCTCATATTAGGATCCTGTCTCATAATAGGGGTCTTTCCTCTAATATTGCGTTTTATTGAATTTTTTTTTTTTTATTAAGAATTTTCTCATATTCCAAATTTTGTCATATGGCATTTTTAATATAAATAAAATATTTAATAATATTTAATATAAATTAATATTCGACGCTGACTGGCAAAAAATATTTATTCGTATATCTGTATCTATTGTTAATATTGTTATGCGATAGCTTTATGTTCACCAAGTATAAGAAAGAAAGAAGCGTCAGAGCCAGAGGATCACCACTACCCTGTTCGATCATCGATGTCAAGCAACAAGGCGCCGTTATACTACTTGGATGAATGACCGGCTGAGAGAGCGGATTTCTTCGGACAAATGCGCGGCGGTTATACGCACATGGCTTAATATATTTTTTTTTGTTCCGGTAACAAAATATTTCATTTTTTTACATATCAACAAATAATTTTTGCGTCAGTAACGAAATTTTTTGTTAATACAAAACATTTTTTTCAGTGTAAAATGTATTTGAAATATCTCTGAAGTGTTTCTGCAATATTTCGTAGATATATTTCAGAAATATTTCAGTAATATTATCGAAATATTGCCGAAATCTTTCAGCAAAGTTGCATTTGAAATAATTGTGCCGATTGAAACATTGCAGAAATGTTGCAGAAACGGTCGTGAAATATTTCTGAAATATTTATGAAAGGTGTAATATTTTAAATAGAATTTTGCAGAAATGTTTCTGAAATATTACATGCCGAGTGGGTATATATCATTATTTTATTTTACTATAATATAGCATTTTTTATATTTTTTGTAACTTAAAAAAATATGCATATTAGAAAAAAACATACAATATGCTTATAATTAGCAATAAAATAAAATAATTATAAAAAATATTTAAAAAAATAATAAGAGAAGTAAAACCGTTACAATATACAATCAAATTAGAATAAAATGCCATACGGTCCAAGCTTAGATCTTTGACAGCCTAATATTAATTTCTGTGTGTATGTATACATATATTTTTTCAACTTATTTAACTGCGCGCCGATTTTTTGTCGGACTTGACTGAAACACAGCTATTGTTGGAACATTAAAACCCTTCCCTCCCCGGAATTAAATCGACTTTATTTAATTACATAAATTAATTTAATTATCTAAAATAATAATAATTTATTTAACGGAATGTGACGGGAAATGAGAAAGAAAAGTGGACACACAAAGGGGAAGGTAAGATTGTACTAATAGATTATATTTTAGTAAATGAAGAAAAAAATAGGGGAAATTATAGGAATGGTGGAAATAAGAAAGATGGAGGTGAAAAACATTGAAGGTGTAAAAAGATTCTAAGTGGAAGGATAGAAGAAGAGATAGTGAAGAGTTAGGAAGAACTAAAGAAGAAAAAGAAAAGGAGGGATAATGGAATAATGAATGTGAAAAGTAAGGAGAAAAGGAGAAAGATGGAGAGCTGAGGAAGGGGAGAAAAAAAGAGATACCGGATGAAAACATTAGAGTGTAATAACTCTTATATAAGAAATAAAAAAAGAAAAAAAAACAAAATATGAGGAAGATAAGTACGTGAAGTAAGCAGAGAGGGAAAAGGAATGGGAGGTGGTGACGATTAGATATTAGTATAGTAGAGGAGAAAAAGGAATGAATTAACAGAGAGGAAAATAGTGGAATGGGATAAATATTTTAAAATAAATAATAAAGAAATAAAGAAAAACAAAACAATTAAAGAAAAATAAGTAAATAAATAAACAGATAAATATAAATATAAATATAAATAAAAACAAAATATTAGGGATGATAAAAATAAAAAAAAGAATGGCGGTGAAAAAGATTAAAAGAATGAAAGAAGAGATAGTGAAGAAAAAGGGAGAGCGGGAGAAGGAAAAGCAAAGGAGGTATAGTGGGATAAAGAATGTGAAGAGTAAAGTGGAAAAAAGAAAGATGGGAACGAAGGACAAATATGTAATAGATTATCTTTCGATAAATAAAGGAAAAAATAAGAAAATTAGTAACAAAGAACGAGTATGTGATAGATTATCTTTCAGTAAATAAAGTAAAAAATAAAGAAATTAGAGGTAGTGGTGGAAATATTGAAAAAAATGGAAGAAGAGATAATTAGTGAAGAAAAAGGAAGAATGGGAGAAGTAAAAGCAGAGGGGAGATAACGAATGTAAAGTGTAAGGAAAAAATGAAAGCCGAGGAAGCAAAGTGTGGTAAGTCTTATGCGAAAGTAAAAAGAAAGTAGAAAACAAAATATGGGAGAGACAGATATGTGAAGTGAGCGGAGAGAAAAAAGAAGCGAGAGGTGGCGAATGGACATTGGTACAGTGGATGAGAAAGGGAATACATTTTAACGGAGAGAAATGGTGATGTGGGATGAGTGTTTTAAGGTAAATAGAATGGAAAAAGTTTAAAGCGCGCGCGTAGCGCGCGTGTGTGCTAGTAACCACTTTTAAAAAAGGCGTGTTAACTGAGTGAATTTCGTTTGTATCGAAAAATTGAAGCCTCTTTTCCGCGATGCCGATTGGTTATCTCGATGCGTTGTGTGCGAGTTATTACTTCGAGTTATTACTTCATTTGCAGCTGTCATTGTATATTTTGACAGTTGTGTGTATCAAGTGTTAATAGTGTAATAGTAATAAGATAATGTTAAAGCTAAACAGCGCGCGCGAAGCGCGCGTCTGTATAGTGTCTAGTCCACTTTAAAAAAAAGCGTGTTAACTGAGTGAATTGCGTTTGTATCGAAATTATTGTTGCCTCTTTTCCGCGATGCCGATTGGTTCTCTCGCTGCGCTTACTTCATTTGCAGCTGTCATCGTATATTTTGACAGTTGTGTGTATCAAGAAGTTAATAGTGTAATAGTAATAGCATAATGTTAAAGCTAAATGGCGCGCGCGAAGCGCGCGCGTCTGTAATGTCTAGTCCTTTCTAAGAAAGGCATGTTAAGTCGATACTCGCATATCTCGAATTTTTTTGTTGCCGCTTTTTCGCGATGCTAATTGGTTCTCTCGCTGCGCTTACTTCATTTGCAGCTGTCATCGTATATTTTGACAGTTGTGTGTATTGTGTGTATTAAGAAGTTAATATAGTGTAATAGTACACGGAAAGACCGGCGCCCGACAAAACAATGGGCTGCGAAGCACACATAAACACGTTGCGCGCGCAACGTAAAAGGCTGTGTGCAACCCGACTTCTCTCGCTCAATCTTGCACGTCGATCTGCCGCGCTAACTTTGCACGGCGATTTCCCGTGCAAAATAACCCGATGATTTCTTGTGCAAATTAGAACGTTAATTCTGAATTAGTCAAATAAGATACTCAGTATAATGTCGCCAACCATATAGAGCCAACGAAAACCGCACCGGGCCATACGCACTCTTCAACAATTCCACAATCGCGTGACGCGGAAAACACCGGGCAATTTGCAGCGGAAAACGCCGTGCTAACGTGACTTGAGAAAACACGTGTCTCGACCACGAAAACAGTTGGCAATAGAGACGCGATTTACGTTCGATGGTATAGACGCGCCATCCGGTGGTCGCCGCAGCAACGTGTTTATGCATGCTTCGCAGCCCATTGTTTTGTCGGGCGCCAGTCATTCCGTGTAATAGCATAATGTTAAAGCTAACTAGCGCGCGCGAAGCGTATTTTGAAATATGCAACAAAAAGTTCAAATAAAAGTTACTTATTAAATTTATTAGTTTAAAATAAACATTTTTTATCTCTTGTACTTTTCTTCAAAAGCTGCTGGTTATCAACATTTTTAAATTTTAAAAGTGTTTTGTTTAGTTTTATTAAAGTTTAAAAATATTTTGTTAATATCTCAAAAATTGAAAGTAAATAAAAAAATATTTTAGACAAAAGTTACTTGTTTTTTTATGTAAAATATGTTGTCGATATAGATTCTTATTTAAAAAAAAAAAACAAAATAGACTTTTAAATGATCTTGAAACTTTCCATTAAATAAAAAATAATAAATGCCATAATATGTTTTCCTTGAAATTAGATAACTATAATTATCTGAACAATTTTTCTCAAAAATAATGTTTCCGAGACAAAAATTTATAATGTTTTATTTTGAATTTATTTGGTTAATTATATATATTTTTTTATAAAAAATTTTTATATATTATCAACAGATCTTTTAGAAGTAAATTATAATCCACTTTAAATCAAAATGCATAATAAATAGATAAGTTTAAATAGGTTTAAATAGAAACTTTTAATATGGTTGATATATATCGAATGATATAACTATAAAAAAAAAACTTTTCTAAATTTATTTTTATGCAGTTTTCATAATAACGCAATTTCTTTTTATGTAGAACGTATTTATAATGTAAAAAAAGAGTTAAATGTAATTATATTTTATTTATGTACGTATGTAGGTACCCAATTTACGCAGACAGATTTTGAGAGAGCAATAAAAAAAGAACAAATTTCACACGATCAAAGACCCATGTGTGAATCTATATATAAACCATGTAGCCTGAATTTCCAAAGTCAATATATTAAGGTCCATTTTGAAGGTTATTTTAAAAATATTGGTTTTTTTTAAAAGAAACTATTAATTTCAAGAAAGTATACGCGTATCGAGCCGGAGAAGCTCTACAAGCTGGCGCAAAGTCCATAATTGACCCGAGCGGTCGGCGATGATTCCGACGAGCACAGAGGTCGTCGGAACCTCTTACGCGATTAATTAATCTCATGGTGCACTAACCGAAGGTAAGCCTAGCTGACTCAAACTCTTCACGCTCAGATTTGCGCTCTCGCAGAGCCGTCGTGAAAAATCATCGACCGGACGAAAACTCTTTCCGAGCGCGATCCTTGTCGATCGCAGGAATCGAGGTTTCCGCTAACGTGCATGCCGCGGCAGCTGAATTCGCCGAAGTGAATAAACGCCCCGTTAACGAGAAGAACCGCTGGTCTATATATATATTCCAGAATGGCACGCATTGATGGCACCGCGATATTACGTCGAAATCCTCTTATAGTAATGGGCGTATAAATGAATGCAACATCTTCATTAATAAGACTAATTGTAAGCCTGCTGTAATAATCGCGACAGCTTTATTAAACGCACCGACGCCGACGGTTTGATCGACCCGATCGGTATCGCGGCTCCGAAAGATCCTCGAAGTAAATCGGAGGCAAGGGGACAAGGTTCGGCAAGTGAGCGATTGGATGAGAAGATGGAGGATTACTGACATACAGTCCCGACAACAACGGTTAATGTCCGTCCCGACTTCGTTGCGACACAACAATTGGACCCATCTCACCAATGTGCTGACTGCGCCGTTAAGCGCCGAGTATTTGCACTCTTAAGTTAAATTCGCCTTGTGTGTGCCTTAACGACTAAAATTTATGCTGCTAATAAATAAACGGACGGCATAGTGGAACATAATATTAAAAAAATAGATGGCAGTACTGAATAGTAAAATATAGAGTCATAAAGATAATACGTGGCGCAATAATCCTATCTGATGGAATTTAAGTAGAAACTTTATGCAAGAAGAGAAATGATAAGATTAGATAAAGCTACAGTAAAAAAAAACTGCAGAAAACATAATATTCAGCCAGAATATAGTCAGACGTGTAAAAGACTATAACGCAGGCTGTGCGAGTGGATACACGATATCGAAAAGGATAAAGGTACTACAGTAGGTAGCACCTGGTGGTATAGCACGGGAATATAGAGAGCTATACGTATACGCCTCACTATATAGGTAACTATAGTGTAGTGCTAGGTCAGGTAAAAATGGACTATAGAAAGGGACCGACTGATCAAACGCGCAGGTAGATGAAGACAGCCACGTTAGTTAGGTTCAGAGTACAACCCCTCCGGCGCGGCGGCGATCAAGAATTCTAACTCGTCACCCGAGCTCGCTATACCCAGCGGCAACGTCGTCTCGTGCCATCCATAGTCCGCGAACGGGACGACGCCGTTCGCTCCGGAAGACCCCGTATGCGTCGCACCGCACACGATACCGAATCGCAAGAGCCGCGACGGTCCTCGCGCGCCGGGAAACGGGAGGAACGACCCGCTGGGTCGCGATAACGCGGCAAAATGCAGACGACGGGGCCTCGCGATGCAAAATACAAGCGCAAGACAAGGAGCGTGTCTCACCTCTCTCTGAGGATGCGCACCCTCACAAACGCACGCCCTGGTGAACACGGGCCGACGACGTTGGACTCTCGACGTTGTGGACTCGCGTCGACAATGCGAACGGGACGCGAGCGGATGCGTGCCTCTACGTGCGTAGAGGAAACAGGAGGGATCCGCGTGGACCCACGAGCACCGCGAGAGAGCACCCCACTGACTACTCTCGTACGTGATCGGTCTCTCGCACCACACCGCCAAGTCCCCTGCTAGGGGGTAGTTTTCTGCTGGCCGATCGATACGCGGCCACGGCTCGGTTTCTCGGTCTCTCTCTCTCTCTCTCTCTCTCTCTCTCTCTCGCTCGCTCGCTCTCCTCCCCTCTCCGGTTCCCTCCTCTCGCTCTCTCTCGCTGGTCCCCTCTTCCCGTCTCTCACCCGCCTCGCGTTTCGATACCATTCCCTACCCTTTCCTTTCGCGATAGCCACCTCTTCCGTCAGGGACGGATCCAGGGAGGAAACCGCACGGAGGTTGAGTTAATTTCTTCGTGTGTTTAATTAATTTCTGTAAGACGTTCTCCCGAAGGCTCGAAATATCATCTCGCGATCAAGAATTATAATAATAATCGTAATTAGCTTCTACTCGGTCGGAGAATGTATATAATTCTTTTGCTTCCAACACAATTTCCTCCTGTAAGTATATTTTCAAGATCCACCTCTGTTCTGCCCTTTCCCTATTGTTCTCTCTCTCTCTCCCCTCCTTCCACGTGCGCCGCAACCCTCGACTTTATTCGCGCGCGCCTTTGCTCCCTTTATACTTATACCGGGTGTCTGCTATAACGGCGAGGAGTCATTGCGGTGTACGCTCACTTCTGGAATTAGCGCGCGCGCAATAGGGATGAATAGGGTGAACAATGTTTGTCATTTACTGAGACGAGACAACATGTAAATCCTATTCTTATGAACGAAATCCAATTTAACACGGTTGATCCGCTAAGCAGAATATTAGTATACAAGGTGAGATGAGGACAGAAATGAATATAAATGAAATTTTTATGAATTATTTCGCTACTGTGTAAAACGTGAAGGGGAAAGGAGACGCAGCGTTTTATCGCTAAACCACTCCCGTAGCGAATAAAAAAACTTTTTACTTTGTAACGCAAAAAGAAAGTGGAAAAATGGATCTATGAACTAACAGTTACGAATAAAAAAAATTATGCATTAAAAATTAAATAATTTATATCACATTTTAATCCTTTGAAAAATTGATATATTATTTTTTCCTGATGTGTTTTTTCTATTTAACTTTAAATTAGAAAGAATTGTGATTCTCTATCAGTTACATGTCAAAATATTTTTTTGACGCAAGATCTTCTATAATTTATTTGTATAGAGCAAGAGCCTAACTGTTGTTATGTATTTCATATCCATACAGAGATATAAGATTTACTTCTTAAAGTCTACACTTAACATTTAAATTCTCGCTTACTACATCGTTTCGTTGTTATAACTGCAGAAATCCTTTCATGAGACATATGTCAGAATTGTCTATCTAACACCCCCACAATATAATCTACAAATAGCATAATAGTTCCATATTTCTCAAATATTCTTCTGGGTCGTTGACCACCCGCGTATATTGTCTTTCTCCAAGGAAGAGCTCTCTTTGTAATCGGATAAAATTACAAGAACAAATAAGCCCCCTCGAAGAAACGAGATTGGTAATAAAAGCGAATGAACGAACGAGCGGTATAAGGCGAATTGATTTTACAATTCATTAATATCGTCCTGTTTTAAGAGAGCCTTTCCTACTTCTCCTTTTGCGCACTGTGTACGCGTGACAATAGTCTCAACGACGTATCAATTATGAATATAATCAGTGCCTCTCTTGTAATCGTTATCCGTAATACAATTTGCGATCACTTGAGTTGACAAGCTCTCCCTCCTCCCATCTTTCCCACTCCTTTTTTTCCCTTTTGCGCCAGTTACTCACCTCGACCCTTCTGCACTCCAGCTCAGTTAAATGCATATATCTCCTCGCGAAGTAATTCTTTTTAATTTAAGACGCGGACTCACGAACCGTCGACTCCACTATCGCATTTAATTTCCCAGAAGACGCTCAATTAGCGTCAGAAAGGGATGAACCGTTAGATCAGAACATACTTTTTAATCGCGTCGATCCTCTGCAAAATATCCTCGGCAGTTTCTTGAAAATCAATTGTCAACGACCCCGCGATCCAAAGAGAGAAGTTTGATTCCTCTTACAAATAACTTTTGCAAAGATCATGGATGATTAATCTGACTTTAATTAATGTACAATCTTTTAATGAGCATATTGCTATCTATTGCAATTATAATCGCAATTATAATCGCAAAATACACCGTCAATAAATCGCATACATTATAAGCGTGTTACAGGAAGTTTCACTCACTCATGGTTTTGTAATCAACGTGATATAGCGATTAAAAATGTGCAATACAATTAAATATATAAAGTGATATAAAATTGTGTAATTAATATAATTTAAAGACAGGTGAATTTATGTTTGCACAATGAATCGCTGAACTATATTAACTACAATATTGCTTCGACTCGATCGGACTCGAATTATAAAATAAAAAAAAATATGGCGGAAATGTTTTTTTCTTATGGCAAAAGTTTATCGTCGTTGACACACGATAAATTGGGAGAAAAATGAATTTTGGACATTTAAAAGTTTGGTACACGGTACACAGAAAAAAGATTTTGCTTCAACAGCAAATCTATTTGTTAAATATGGGACAATTAACATTTTTTGCTGCGAGAGCTAATTAATTTTGCAATAATAGCAAAACATTTTGTTGCAATAGCAAACAGTTTTGCTGAACTTTGCTATTGCAGCAAAAGGTTTTGCTATTATTGCAAAATTAATTAACTCTTGCAGCAAAAAAAATGTTAGTTGTCCGTATTGTAGCAAATCCTTTAGCTACATTTTTTTCCGTATACACGTGTACATCGTCAACACAACACAGCCACGGGTGTAAAACCTGCTTTTCCATCCACGTTCAAGATTTAATACGTTGTAATAATTTAACATTTTTCGAATCAAGCGTTATTCTCAGTATCATGTTATTCCCAGAAATGATCAAAACTATTAGTAATATTACGGATAACGAATGCATATGTTCAATGATTAAATTATTCCGTCAACTAAACATATCCTCTCATTAAAACGCGCAATTAGCCGTACGAGCACAAACACCAATTCCCAGTATTTGATGTGCAGGTATGCTTTAAATATATTATATATACAGACGCATTATTTATATTTATATTATGCAGATATATTACTTATATTTATATTTTCTAAATTATATAATAAGATAATGCAAACAGTAACGTATAATTTAACATTTCCACACGTAAAGGATTAAATATAATTCATTAGTTATATTACACCAGAAAATAAATACTATATTAATGTATGTGTAATTTTATGCAATTTTATTACATGTGACGTAATTGCATTATTTAATTATCTTCCACATATAACATAACGAACTGTGTTAAAAATTCTTTTATACTTTATGCTTTTTTAAAAATACGTGACATATACCTTTATTTTTACCAATTTTATAGCAGATAATTCTTTTTCTATATGTTCACAGAGAGAATTACGTGTCCCCCATCCTCAACTACTTTAAGCTCATCAGACCGGTAAAGAACAGTTCCCTTTAGTTTCCGTATCTCGTATAGATCAGTGAAATGGAATTTTCTCCGCGGAGTCGAGCGCTGATTTGTTCGAGACGCGAAAACTTTCTGCGAATTGGCGAAACTTGACGCGACGGGGTCGTTGCTAAGAAACCTTCATCCCGACGAGCACGTACGACTGGGTCATGATGCCGGTATATCACTCGATAAAATCCTTCCCCTACCCGTCGTCGTAGTATCGAAGTTCGCTGTATCCGTCATGCGAACCACCCCCGCCGGCGAAATATTTCTAAAAATACGCATCGTGCGCAGCAAGAGACGGCCGGCGGCGATTGCAATGCCTCGCGACTCACATCCTTTGTCGCGTTACGAACCTTATCGTCGCATGTATGCTCTTTCTCGTTTAATCAGCCGGGCGCGCGTAGCTACGGCTGTTTCGAGATATACAAAAATTGATAACAGTAATACCCGACATTTCGTGAAACTTGTAGCAACGACAGATTCCCATTGTCTTTCATATGTGAATCCTGAAAAAATAAACTTTGATCGTGCGCCCGTTACGTCTAAATTTTTAATCTCTCCGTTACAATTCCAGTTAATGTAGTCTTATACAAAATTTTTTATCAGGTAAATCAATTTGCTTTATACATCGTTAAACTCGTACGGTCAAATTATATTCAAAGAGTTACAGTCATTTTTAACCATTATAGGTATAGATCGCGACTACTCCCGCTCAATATATTGTTGATAACAATGTTATACTTTAATCAAACCAGTGGAATTGAAATAATACTGTTTTGTTTAAATAAATAAAAAATGTCGACACACGTGGTAGTTGTGTTTATTTTTATTTAAAATAACAAAATGTTATTTGACTCAGGGTATTGGTTTAAATTTCACCCTTTGATATTTAACAGTGTACACTTTGATACACTCAATACCTCAATACTTCAGACTCACGTATTTTATTTGTTTCGCAATAAATTTTCATCCGACGCCTATTCACAAACTTCTATATATATATAACAAAATTCCTTCATTATTATGAAAAAATTAGCGTTTGTCTTTTTCATTTTTTAAAAGAAATGGATATTACAACAATCTCATTAATTGGTTCATTTATAATTGATGTTATAAATTACTAAATTATTTACGTGGACACTTTAAAGAAAAGAATCTCTCAAATTATCTCAAAGAGATTCACAAACATGGAATTCAAATAATTTATCTCGGGGAACACTGCATAAGATGATTCTAATGAGAATAAATAATGAAATTCTGTATACATATTGATATCAAACTTGTTGGCTGTTTCAAATGCAATATAAACATAAAAATAAGTTTATGGAACGGACCCACTCAATAATTATAAAATATACGTGCGATGACTTATATATTCATATCATATAATTCATTTAATTATATTATATTCTTTGTATATTGTAGATATACTGTCTTCATCTCAAGTCTCAAGTCTCCATCAAAAACCGTATCCTGTCGATCGCGAAAATTTCGCGCGCGTTACGCGTATTGCGAGCATTGCGACAAGGGGCTCGATTCTTGAATTTATTCGCAAGAGAAACGTGCTCGCAATACAGAAACGTTGCAAGTTGATTGGTTAAAAGCCATGCGATAGCCAATCGACTTGTAACTTTTCTGTAAGAACAGAGAGAATTTGCGCATACGTTTCTTTCGCGAATAAATTCAAGAATCGAGCCCCATCAGGATTCACCACGAGCAATATTGCGACGATTCCGCGCCGAGCATTCGCTATAACGATCCGAATCTTCAGCAGTAATAGCTAAATCGTTATTCGTTAGAGTCGCGAAGTGGAAATCGGCGTCTGATGCGCTAATACCGCGGTAATAAGGCGCCGCAGTCATTTCCCGAGGAATCTATATCCGTTGAGAACGCGCAGGAAAAAAAAGGATATACCTATCCCAATTAAATAACTGATTACGCCGGGCAACGGCGCAGTCGACGCGCGATGCATCATTAAGGTGAATTGATTATTGCTATGTTAAAAATTAAGAACTTAATTAATAAGAGAGTAATCGAAGCGAGTGAAAAATGGATTCACGCGGGAGCATTTATCGAATTATAATAATACATCCGCGATATATTCGTTATTTATAGTACGAAGGATAACTTTCGTATTTTCGCAAATGTTAGCAATAAATGTGCCAGTTCATTCCGCGCTCTCTCTCTCTCTCTCTCTCTCTCTCTCTCTCTCTCTCTCTCTCTCTCTCATATCGATAAGAGTCGATTAATACATCCTGGGTATCGATTTTACGCCAAGATTAATTACTACGATAATGCGAAAGAATTAACGTTACTTGTCACGCCGATATCTCTGCCGTGCTCACAATTATACGTTTAATAATATAATCGATACGTTTGTCTCTTTTGCTGAAAGTAAACAAATCACAAACACCCGTGCATTATCTGCACCTAATTCGGACAAATTGTCGCGATATAATTCTCGTATAACGATATCGCAGGCTAATTCAATTCGTCGTGACGTTTTAAATAGCGCTGTCAATCGTACGGTAGACTTGACAGCGCCATTTAGAACGTGCATGCATTAAATTAGCATGTAAAACGTCGGAAACTTCGTAATTTGCATTCGGTGGCATATATGGGTTTATTTTCATTTGCGATCCTAATCCGTCGCGCAATATGTGATCACGGTAAAATCGTTTCTTACAATATCGGCGGTAATCGATAACCCAATGATACCAGAATCATCGCGCGTTCAGCGGCGAGATTTTCCTGCGCGATCGCTGTATACCGTATTTTCGGAGAAACCACTCGACCACTCGTGACGCAATTATAATTTTACACGGACGCCGTATATCTGAACTCGTTATAAACTACGCGTGCATTTCGTGCCGTTTTTATCCGCTGTACATTATTTACGATATTTGTATAGATTATATCGCTTCTGACGCACACGCACCCGCAATCACCATGGAGACTTTAAAACGGACGCATTAAAATATAAATAAGGAATACTGGTCAATGAAAATTCAGAATGCGGGGCGGGACGCGCGCGTGGAAATATATACCACAAATTATTGGCGAGGTGTGCATGGGAAAATCGCGTTACGTTAAATTCTGCCCACTCGTTACGTCGAATCTGGCGCATCGAAATATTAATTAACACCGACATTTCATTACGTTGCATTGCGTACATACTGATGTAGACATTATAATCTACAATCATACCTCGTTCCAATGGCTTATTCTGCAGCTGCGCGCAGTAAAGTATTCTCAACTTTTATCTGCGTAGAAATAAAATTTGGATTTTCGTAAATTTGTGTTCAATAAAAGATCTCTTTAGCTTTAGTTAGGATATAAATAATAGCAATAGAGTAACGGTATGAAATAAGCGTAATAATATAGAAAATGTAATAAAATATGCAAATAAAAATTATACGATTTAAAATGATGTAGTTATTTCTTTTGCTAAACTTATGATACGTTATCGGTAAATAATGTTATATTGTACTGCCGGATATGTAAACCCTTTCAAAGCCGAAAGGCACGAAATAAATATCTATCTACATAAATTTTTCTTTAACGCCTTCGAGCTGCACTTTTTCGAAAATTTAATGTGTATCCTCCATATATTTAATGTATATATATATTTTTTTTCCCTCGAATTTTTACCGTATAAAATTATTTTATCTTTCTTTCTGAATTATCATTATCTTATCTCGCATATATCGCTAAGCGCGGTAATAAAACTCATCAACGGCTACTCATCGACAGCTGCTCATAATATTTACCTAAAAAATTAAATAGAAAGAAATAAGAGAAGATGTAGGAAGCTCAAAAGTTTCCTATCGCGAGAACTGCAAGATTAGCCATCCATAACTTTGCTGACGCAATACGCATTGATCTCCTTTAAGGTGATCCTAAAGCTGTCTGTAATACCTACACTCGTTTTTAACAATATTTGCTTCGTATAAAAATCCTACAACTTGATGTTACAAAATGAGGGTGCAGGTCCATTCAGTAGACATCAAGAAATATCATACCGTTTGTATTAGAATTAGGCTGAGACTCCAAACAAAAAAGTTAAACGAAAAGTACGATTACGTGGTACGTACATTATCGTACTTTTCGTTTAACTTTTTTGTTTGGAGTCTCAGCCTAATTCTACAAACGATATGATATTCCTTGATGTCTACTGAATGGACCTGCACCCTCATTTTGTAACATCAAGTTGTGTAGAATTTTTATACGGAGCAAATATTGTTAAAAACGAGTGTAGGTATTACAGACAGCTTTATAGGATCCCCTTAACTCGCCTATTCTCCCCCGGAAAAGTCGCAGGCTATAGCGGGAGCAAATCTCTATATCAATTCTTCTCCATTTCTCTTAATTCAACTCCCTATTATTCACAAACTCACTCGAATTTGCATATACAAGGCTGAATTTAGAGTCTCTCTCGCGTTACTCGGGAGGTGCTCGGGATAGTAATTTATTCGCCGGGGGTTTCGAATCCCAAGAAAAAGGTACGCCTTTATTCCACGCGGCGAAAGGACGCTTGACGTGGGGGTCAAGTCGACTCATCCCTGCCGTGAATTTTCGCGATCGCGCTAGCCGGGCAGCTGCGACACGCGACCGTACGCGGTTAAAAGTCGGAGGTCAAAGCGGATGGCGCTGGCTGGATGTAATAAAAAAGGAATTGAAAGCGGAGGATCGCGAGTGTGTTGCGAGAGCGGTTTTTTCCTTTTTCTGTGCCGGCCGCGCCCGCGGCGGCATCAATACCACTTCGGCACTCGCCGTTTGAACCATTCATTAGAACGACCCGCGACGAATATTAAATTATTTGTCATTAAGCCCATATTAAGTGGCACGAGAGAGCCGTATCGATTTTCCACGGCACGCAGAAAAAGAAACAACGCGCGAGACGAAAATCGGCGGACTTGTTAAATAAAAGATACTCCGATACCAAAGAGTTAATCACTTAATTGTTTGTTATCCGGAGTTAATTATATCGATATCGGTTGATTGTGATCGTCGATCACGCGTCGTCTCTGCCACTGTTTAATGTATCATAATCCGAGAGAAAAATCAGAATTTATTAAAAATTTCGCGAATTAATTTCAGTGTTAAAAAATCATGCAGAAGTTTCACTTTTTTTATCAAGTCTTCGCAGTAATAATACACCGTTAAATTCGTAGGTCAAATTCGTGTAGGTGTCAATTTATACTCAAGTACTGAGTCATTTTTTAGTCAGCATATAGGTCGTCACTGCTCCTACTCAATGAAGTTAAAATAATAAATTTCGACACACGCGGTAGTAAAAAAAAAAACACCAAAAAGTGCACATAAACGCGTTAGGTAGAAGATTTAAAAGTTTCAAAAATTAATTCGGACGGTGTTGCAGGGTTCAAACGTTAAAGAGATCAATCGACGTTACCGCACAATCGAGCGTGTTCGCATATGGTGTTCGCCTGTCGTAGCGTCTATTCGAGCGTCGGTTTTCGTAGATAGGGCGGCTATACAATCTACGAGAGCAAATACCGCGGTGAACGCCGGATCTCTCGACTCCGGTTACAGGCTCGCAGCTGCGGCGGCCACACGGACCGCAATCATCAATGGTCCGTACCACTGGGGATGTGCGCGAGGGCGGACTACAAGTACGCTACGATCGGTCACGTGATACGCCCACGATCATTCAAAAATCCGCCGGGCCGCCCCGGCGGCGGACGCGAACGGCGAAATGTCAGTCGGTCGGCAGGGCCGGCTCGATCGAAACGACGACGACGACGTCGTCGTCGCCGGCGCGGCGCGCGCGACCAAGACGGCTGTCTCTCTCGGCTTCGGCTCTCGGCTCGTGAAAGCACGCGTTCGGCGACTTCGGCGTCGTCGTGGACGAATCGATCGAGCGCGCGCCGAGCGTTCGTGCACGCGTAATCGGAGCAAGGCTGACCGGTATACGCGGCGGTTCGTTACACGCGCGCGTTACACGCCCCGGCCGCTCCGGGGCGGAGAGACGACGAGGAACGTATATGCGGATAAGTGACGTGTCGTGTCGTACGTTGGTTTCACTCACCGCCGAGGGGCAGCCTTCGCCGGACGCGGCTCACAGCAAACGGCCCAGTAAACGCAATCCGCAGCAGGCCCACGACGCGCACGACGCGGCTCCACCGACTCCTCTCACGGAGCTAACCCCCCTGCCAAGATTTGACACACACGGCCCACGGGCCACACGGACGACAGCTGTTCGCGACTTCGCGCACGACCGCCAGACAGCGCGAGGGTCGCGTCCGGCGCGGCAATGAGTCATCCCGCTGGGCGGGGGAGATTAAAAACCGATCGGGGGCCGTCCCGCGGAGCCCGGAGTAGGGGTATCGATACGCGCGAGAAAATCGATATGTACATCGACGAGGCGACAATTGATCGATATAAGACGCTTTTGAATTTTGCGGAAGATTAATTTATGTTGATTTACTGTGGGAGAGGGGAGGGGAGCACGTGGGAAACGATATAATAATGAGTAAACATTGTATGTTATATCTTGAAAATACCTGGTCAAAACTTTCTTTCCCTCAAATTTTGACAAATTCTCAATTAAAAAATAAAATACGTCATCAAGCGTTTAAAAATGAACTTGGGACGATGAATAACTAATGTCCATTTTTATCAATCCAGATTAACTTTAATCTCGGTTCAACTTACCTTCTATCTTTTCTCAATTCTGAAAATTGGAAGATAAAAAGTAAGTTAAACGTGAGATTAAAGTTGATCTATGTTGGTAGAAATAAACACCGATGGTATATAGAACAATTGTCTGTGAAGCCAAAATCTGAGTTTAATTCACGAGTCTGCACAATCGCGTGTATTTAAGTGAGAAAATATTATATCACTATGTCACTATCTCGAGGAGTCAGAGATTATAAGCTTCAGAAACAAACAAGGCCAAGATTACTTTTATTATCGTTATTAATACAATGAAACAGATGGTAGTATTATACAATAAAATAGTACCGTTTTACAGAAGAGCGCCATAAAGCTTCGTACGTTTATGTAGCATTTGTCGAAAACATCCTGCATTTGCGGTTTTGATCTTGTTTCTTCCTCACAGCGATATGTAGTCCTTGAGTTGTTCGTCGATCTCGGAGTTGAGGGTGAGCATCAATTGGTCAAACTGATGATTACCGACTATACCTCGCAGCGTGATCAGCTAACAATTTCGAAAAAAGACTTGAGTCTTTGGACGACTGTCCCAAAAAGTCTAGAATACGTTCATGATTCTCACCTGACTCTGGAGCGTATCTTTCAAAGATATACTGTGTACGGGATCATTGAAGACGAGTCTCTTCTGGCGTTGAGCATGCTCGGTTTCATAATCCACATCCTCGTACTGCGAAGGGCTGGTCTGATCGGCGATCATTAAGGAGCTAGAACAATTTTCGCTCTGTTATGCACTTTAAAATCCACTATTCCACTTTCTTTATACAAATCTTACATGATCAATTAAAGTAATTACGATACCAAAGCAAATACTGAAATATTTTTCAATAAACCTTTATAGAAAAAATTCGTAATTATGGAATTTTTAAAAAAATTAAGTAATAACGATTATCCAAGTTTGTTAATAAATGTTATAAGATTGAGACATTATGACTAGCAGTTATATTGCATTACTGGAAAAGATCTCGCGTTATGTGACTCGCGTTTTTGCTCCAACCAATATGCGCACAAAAAAAGAATCTTACTCGACAGGATAGCCCGAATCGTCAAATTTCGTGATGTCGTTAAGCGTCTCGACAATGTTCGATATTATCTGCGGGAAATATTCGAGAACTGTGGGTGGACTGTTTGCCCCGAGGAGCGAACACAGCGCGAGGGCTAGTAACTTGCGCCTTTCGGTCTGAGTCACCAGCGGCATTGCGGTAACCCAACTGTGTACCAGTTTTCCAAGTACAACATCTTCTCTGGTTTCAGTTCCTATACTCTGCGCTAGATCGCTGATTACCTGCGACAATATTCTTCATTACTGGACGAACATGTACATATTATTATAAGAAAATCGTGGTCAAGATAAAATGTTTTTTACCTGTACAAAAATATCACGGGAACCTAGTAAAACTCTCGCGACGATAGACAGATTCATGGTCATGACCAATGGATATTCATCGCTATTGTAAACACTCCTGTTAACATATCGCATCGCGTATCTAAATATCCGTGTGACAAAGATATTTTTTAGAAACATTTACTTACTCGAATATCTTTAGCAAAACGGGCTTTATCAGTTCCGCACCCTGCTGAGGAGAAGTTCTGAGACAAATCTCAAATAATCTCAACATCATCACCCTACCCTCCGAACGCAAGTCACTGAGCAGCGTTTTCAACGACTCGATGACCACCGAACCCCTCTGAGTAAAGAAATCTTGTGGACTCAATAATACGTACATTTGAATTATGTACAGACATAAACGCAGATTCTCCGTGGTTTGATCTAAAAACGACAGAGAGGAAAGCTGACATCGTCGTAAATCATTACGACCCGTTAACAATCATTAATAACGAAAACTCGTATCACTAACCCAATAACGCTGGCATATTTCTGAAAAGATCCATTATAGCTGGTGTCGGTGTAGGTGTATTTTCCAATAAAGCTATCCACAGTTCCAATCCCTCCTCTAATAAATAAATGTGTCCCTCTTGATTAACATCGACACTCAGAGCCACGACGCTTACCACCAATGGCTCCAGAATAACGCTTTCAGAACCTAGAGCCTGTCAATACAACAGCATTAGAAAAAGATCGCGACAGCATCCATCTACTGGTCTAATAAATCGCACATTTACCTTTTCCAAGTGTATCAGAGTCGATACTATGGCACACCTCAGCATATTGTATACCTCAGATTGCTGCCAAAGTTCAGGTAGATACGAGCTGAGTGCACCGACATGCGGCTTGATTCCACTACCAACACGCTCGATAATGAACGATAGCACAAACAACACATGCATCTAAAAAATAGAAAAACTTGTAGGAAACAACTCGAGAATATTAAGAAAAAATAAATGCCAGCTTTTCACGCGTACCTTTGTATCGCATTCGTTTACTTCTTTAAGAAGTGCGAAAAGTAAAGAAAAGGCTGGTTCCAAGAAAGGAGTGAATTCCTCCGGATTAAACTGAAAATCATCAATTGCCCGTTTCAAGGCGTTGCTCGCTGCTAAACGAACCCCCAAGTCCTCCTCGGGATTCAATGCTTCTATCATGAGCTTGTACAACTCCGGCCTTAATTCAGCACTTAATTTGATGTCTGCAAGAAGTAAAATTCGCAAATAACAAATAGTGAACAATCAATTGTCTCGAGTATTTTTCAGTGAAATTTTCAACGTACTCGTCCATTGGCCAATCAACCAACACACGCGTCTTCTAATAATCCTATAATTGTTATTTCGAACCTTCAATTCCTCTTTTAAAGTCGTCGAAAACCACTGATCAAAGTTTACCTGTCGCATAAAGACACAATAACAATTAACATTCGATGAACAATAAGGATAAATGATGCATTATGCGCATCATGCGTGAAACGGAATGTACCCCTAGATCAATTAAACGTTTATATAAAATTCTTTAAATACTATTCTCTTACCTCGTCATACAAATCGAATGCGGCTAGACCAACTGCGCGATAGACCGCGTCTTTCACTAGAATTGCGTGTAAATTGTTAGGATCGACAGGTTGGTGATGCTGCCGCATCAAGTCAACCAAAACCGAGGCGAGAACATCTCTAAAGTGATGGAAGATTGCCAAAAATAAGGATTCTGTGCAAGGCTACAATATAACATACATTTACATTACACAATAAATTTATAGAATACTCACTTATTTCAGTAATTTTTACAATATCTTCGATTACTCACCCTCAAACTATATTTCCATGATTCTCCGCCATCGTCAATAGCTGAAACAACCAATACCTTTCATATCCTACTTTTTTTAATCCTCCTTATTTTAATTACGTTTTTCATCTTATATGATATTATTCTGAATACAATTTGAAATACATATTATTATGTAATTCCATGCTTACCGAAACTTTCTGGATGGGTATCCCACATTTCAAGATCCGCAGGTGTCAAAAGGAAGTAATGCGTGACAAGCCTGGAGCAAATCTCCGTTAACGTTTCCGGTGTGAAAAACTCTTGCCTTAATTGGCACGCCCTCAAAACCAATGGATCTTTATCTTTCGTCTCTGTTTCGATGAAGAAAGAACGGTCATTAATATGAAATACATCACGCAAACGAACAAGAAAAAAAGCTTACATACTTTCCAATAACATAACTTTAGCTGGTCTTCTGTAATACGTCGATAATAAAATGGTTTTTACTAAATTTAGACACTGAATAATAAATCTTTCAAATGCTAACGCTTGGCCAGCTTCTGTGAAGCAGTAAAAAACAGAGAACTCTAGAGAAGTCGGTATGAGTTCCACATAGCAAAACGGATGAGTCTCTAAGACTCCTAATAAAACTTTGGTCAAATGTATTATAAACTTTTCGCACACATCGACTTGCACGCCTCTAGAGGCTAAAGTTTTTCCTAAGAAAAAAAAGAAACAGAACAATATGACATAATGCACATGTGAGTAGACGTTTGTTTTAAACGAACAGTAAGTAGAGTACTAACGACACTCAAGGCAGGTCTTTGCACGCTCGAAAACGACTTTCAGAAACAACATGGCATCTTGAGATTCGGATGGTTTAGAGAAACCATTTACGATCAGTTGCCTAAGTATTCTTAATAGTAGAAGTGCTTTTTCTAAGGTTTCTTGTGTCTGATTGACGTCGGCCCCATTAGACGCCATAATCAGGAAGGACTCGGTATAAGTATTCCATAGGTTTAGAATAAAATTGAACATAGTCGCAGTCAATTCTCGGAAGAGCCTCTGTCCGTCGGCTAAGCGTCGGGACGCCAGAGCCTTGACAACATGATGCAGCGTTAATAACGCCTGACGCTGCGCCAAAGGATTTTCTTGCCTTATGACTTCCAGCAATGTTGGTACCAGCGTACCCCATTCTCTGGGGCAATCAAACCTGCAAAATAAATTGCAAAATAAAGAGATTATAGCACAGTAGAGATAAAGAGATAAGTATTTCAACGTATATTACATATATTATACGTTATATATACGTTACCTTGCTA
This sequence comes from Temnothorax ravouxi, assembly GCA_030770255.1. NCBI lineage: Eukaryota > Metazoa > Arthropoda > Insecta > Hymenoptera > Formicidae > Temnothorax > Temnothorax ravouxi. Next base: position 89,597 of record JASTWP010000076.1, read on the forward strand.
TCTTGGCAATAAGAACTGCTAATTGTATAGCTAATGGACTCATAGGTTCTTCAAAATTTATGAGCAGATGCTGTCGCAGAAATTCCTTCTCATTTTCTTCAATTGCGCTAGAATAACAGTATGCATTATTAAGCGTACACTGCCGTAAATACAACAATATCTCATTTCTCTGTACAACACAACTCGCTGCTTCTTACTTTGGCGCATTTTTCCTCCAGTATCTCTCAACCCCGATCTTCAAATATACTACAGCCATCCATCTAACTTCAATAGCCAAGGAATGATTCGAAAGAACATTCTAAAAATAATTTTTGCATGATTAGCCATAAGTTTCAGATCGACGCTAAGAAATATGTATAACAATATGTAAGATATTCCTAAAAGAAAATAATATCCACTGTATAAATACATCATTGTCCCCCACGTGACGTTCCATAAATCCAATACGTACGTGGGAAATATAGAAAATATAGACCTGCAAAAAAAAAATAATAATGCTGTCGTTCCCAGCATAGGAGGACTTACATATAACGCTATATAAAATCCTTGCTGAGTCTCCCATTGCTTCAGCGTTTCCTCCGCAGACTTCAGAACATTGGGATCCTGACTGACCGCCTGTCGTAGAACTTCTATCACCGCGGCTTCCATGTCTTCTTACTGTACACAATATCAGCGGATATTACATGCCCCCCCGAAACCTCTCGCCCCTAACGAATATCCCCGTTTCCCGGCGCGAGATTACCTAACGTCGCAATTGCGCGACGTTGCAATGCCGTCGTTTCGGCTCGAACAGGAAAAATCGCGAAGACCCCGATTGCGGTCGACCGTCGTCCGCGACGCAGGTTGCCGAGAAGTATGCGCTCCGGGGGGAATCGCCGAGCATGTGGTCGCGGGACGAGCCGTCGAAAACGAAATAGGGGGACGCGCGTACCCCGACGGAAAACGATAAGGCGAGATCACGCGAGTCTCGTTACATCATTTCACGTTCGCTCGCGATTCGCGAATCAACGTCGTCATCACCCGATCACCGTCGTCGTCTCTGGTCTCGGTCGTCGTTCCGGTGAGCGAGGTGCCCTCTAACCTATACGGGACGTTCGCGGCGGCGGCGGCGACGACGAGCGACGACGGGAACACCGGACCGAGCGGGGGACAAACGACGAACCGACGAAGGTATAGTACCCGGGGGCCCACCGGGGGGCGACGAGAGACGAGAGAGACGCGCGCGATTCGGCGCCGCGCGCGCGTGGGAGCGGGGCAGAGGGGGAGAGAACGAAACGTCTACCTGTCTCGCAACCGGTGCCGCAGCCTCTCATTCCGCGTGCTCCATTTGCCGCTCCGTTCGCGCGCGAGGAAGAGTATTTACGTAGTAAATCGATACATAACGAAAATCCTCCGGCGAGATCCCACTCTCTTCTGTCTCTCTCCGCGTGTCCACACGCTCCGCCGAAGAGTGCCGCGCGCACACACGCTCCGCGCCGCGACGTCGTACGTACGTGTGTATGTATACATACGTGGTCGTCGGTAGGCACCTTCGGCCGCTTCGGCGGCGCGCAACGTTTCCCTTTTCCCTCCCCGCCCCCGCCCCGCGCAGTCCCGCGCCACCTATCCCGCCGGTCACCGCGCTGCGCGTCGGCCGCGTCGGCTCTCCTCTCGTTTTTCTCCCTTTTTTCTTTCCCTTTCTCCGCCCGCGATTAAAGTGACAGTTGTCGGGCGCGTGCGTGTAGTATGTATATGTATGTACATATACGTTCCCATGCGTCATACGGAAAAATAAAGAACGATCAAACTCCGATTAGCTTGATCGAATATTAACTTGGCGACCGACACCCGCGCGGTTGCTTGTTAATGCGATTAGTAGACCGATGTTCCCTTTATTTCCCTCCCACGTGGAGACAAAAAAAATGGGAAAGGTGAATCACGTGCTGCTGAAATTTTCGCCAATCGCGCCGGTGTAAATTAATCGACGAATGTATCTATAGTTTCTAACGATCCTCCCTTATATTATATTTTACGTATTTCTATTGCTATTGCTATTGTTTTACTGGTTACTATTCATACTAGTATTACTATTATTATTATTCGACATATAAATCGCCCCTGCTGTATATCATCGAGTAACGTTAAAAATACGTTAGACACGGGCAGAAATGCGGGATGAGGAAACGGGGAGAGGATTAGACGCGAATCTACGTCGAGAGAGAGACCACGTGCGTTTCCAGCGATTCGCCGAATTCGCATTCGTTTCCGGAGCGTACCTCATCTTTTCCGTTCAATTCGAATCCTCGTGGCGTTTCACCGGCGCGCGGCGGACATCCGGTGGCGCGCCGCGCTTCGCGCACGCGCGTGAGTCGCTCGTCAACTCGGTGGCAGCACCGGCGGGGCAGCGCTCTCTCCCTCCCCGGCCCTCCCGTTCTCTCCTTCGTTCATGGCTCGTGGCAGCGTTTAAATCGCGTCACGATGAAGGTAAGAATCTGCGAAAATCGTAGGAATCGCGCGTCCTTCGCGCGAGATACCGATCCTCTTCGATTCGAAGAAGCACCGCGGACACGGCGATGTTTGTATTATTTGCCAAGACCGCGTTTGTCCGCGCGCAGCACCGACCGTAAATAAGCGTCGGCGTCAGGTGACGGCGGATGAAGCGTGCGGACGTTTTTCACCGCGTTAATTGCCGTGTTAACGCGATTACGACGCGTCTCCCCATTGTTTTAACCAACAACTCGCGCGGGACTGACATCGTTCCGAGATAGTGTTCCTTTAACCCGGCTGCTGTACTCTGTGGAAGAAACTCTAACCTAATTTAACTTCAGCCCAACTCGGAGAAGTCTCGAACGTGTATTCGTATGCGACCTTACTAATGTGCATTTGGTTGTTGCAGCTGAACGTGTCGTATCCCGCGACAGGATGTCAGAAGCTGTTCGAAATTTCGGACGAGCACAAGCTCAGAATCTTCTACGAGAGGCGCATGGGCGCCGAGGTCGAGGCTGACGCCCTGGGAGACGAATGGAAAGGCTACGTGGTGCGCATCTCCGGGGGTAACGACAAGCAAGGTTTCCCCATGAAGCAGGGTATTCTGACAAACGGTGGGTTCCCCCGATACATTTCACATCGATACAATTAACATATGTATGAAAAGTTACTCGAGAGATAATTCGCTAAGCTTTTCGTCTATTCTTAATCTATTGTCATCTTGGCACTGTTCCCTTGAGTCTGTAAAAAAGACCGGGAACACTTCTGCAACTTTTCATATCTACGTCATGATTAAGAATACATCGAGAGACTGTCTTTTAACGCAATATCATTTGTTTGGCGTAGGTCGTGTGCGTTTGTTGCTTTCCAAAGGACACTCTTGCTACAGACCACGACGAGATGGTGAGCGCAAGCGAAAATCAGTTCGCGGTTGTATTGTAGACTCCAATTTGTCTGTGCTGGCGCTTGTCATCATCAGGAAGGGCAAACAGGTGAATGATCGATCGCGATTGTATCTTTTGAGATGTTTCAACGCTAAAGACCCATGCTGTTCAGGGTGTATTCGAGATGTTCAATTTTCTTGAGATACTATCGTACGCATGGGAGATAAAATTCGTTTTTTGATTTGGGAAACTGCTGTGTTACTTGTGCTTTTTCTCAGTGTACGAACGAAACATTTTTTTTCCCCCATTATTGTCAGTTCAACCTGAATTTTTAGCAGAAACAAAATTTTGTTATATGGTTCTAAATTTTTTAAGTAAAAAATGAATTGAGTTTTAAATATAGATTAAGATTTAATTATGAACTATTAGTAAGACTAATTTCTAAGACTTGGTTAGTTTTGCTGGTTTATAATAGTTTTCTACATTAATATATGAATCAATTGCAGGAAATCCCGGGATTGACTGACATGAATGTACCGCGTCGTCTGGGACCAAAGAGAGCGAGCAAAATTCGCAAACTCTTCAATCTATCGAAGAAGGATGATGTACGGCAGTTTGTTGTAAAACGACCGGTCCAAAAAGAAGGAAAGAAGGAACGGTTTAAGGCGCCGAAGATTCAGCGTTTGATCACGCCAATTGTTCTTCAGGTACGTAACCTTAGAAGAATTCGCATCGATAAATATATCCTGAAAATATTGAAATTAAAATTAAATTAGATTATTTGTCAAGTTAAGTAAAGGGGAATCGAAGTATTATGCAATCGTTACATTAAAATTCATTCTTTTTCGACTCTAATATATTCTTAAACGTGAAAAAAAAATACTTACAGAGAAAAAGACATAGATTGGCGTTGAAGAAGAAGCGCTGTCTGGCTCGCAAGGAGCAAGCGGCAGAGTACGCCAAGCTGCTGGCGCAAAGGCAGAAGGAGGCGAAGAACAGGCGCCAAGAGGAACTCAAGCGAAGGCGCAGCGCCTCATTGCGCGAATCCAAATCTTCGACCCAGACGGCACCAGCGGGGGGTGCGCAAGTTCAGTAAATCGGCTGAATCCTGAAATGTATTTACACGTCAATAAACAAGGTTTCAACTATTTGTAGTTTTCTCGTTTATCATGTCAATATTCTTAACCTTTTAAGGATGAACGTGGCAAATAAGCCACAGTTTAAAAAAATACCCGTCCTTAGAGGGTTAAACTATCCTGCATAACGACAAATAATAAATGCAAATTATTATTTTTTTTTCAAGTTTCATAAAAATAACATTTTCCAATAATTTATCAATTTATCACACTGATCGCTTTAACAATTAAATAATTCCGTCTACAATAATTTAAATGGAAATGATAATATTTTTTTTACATAAATAAATATTTTATTGTTGTAAACCGGCTCTATTTTCATCTTGCTTTCTGCCGATTGGTTAATATCGGTAAAGGACGATAAGTACGTATTCAGCGCGCAGCGTATCGAATGATCCCAAACAACGTCCATGAAGATCAACATAACAATACCAAAACAAACGACAGTCTGCTTCGATCTGCCTGACGTTACGTCGGTTATAGGCGTCTCCAAATCCGCTTATGTCAAATTACGGGATCACGGATCACAGTGCGTAACGTAATCATGAGTTGACTCGTTATTTTCAAGGTGTCTGTGCAAGGTTTATTCGTTTCCCGTGCGTAAATCTTTCCACGAGCGTCTACACACGATCGCGCGAATTCTTCTGTTATAGGATCAAAACCTATATAATATGTACGTAAACCCTATTGTACTTGTTTTCCCTCTGTTTTTTTTCCAAATAGTCAATGTACATACACTGCAAAAGTATCTTGTACTGTCTCGGTGATATTTGTTGTATCTATAGTTGCTTACCATTTACAAAACTCAGATAATTCTCTTAATTGTGACGTCATAAACTCAGTTAAATGCACGTTCTTTTTGCATGCTGGCAAGTGAGATTCAACTGAGTTTTTTATCCACAATCGAGACCATGTGCTTTAACGAATCTGATAAACTTACATTAAAAGTGAGGCTATGGACCTGTATTATTATGCGATAGCTTTGTCATGAAAACAAGCAGGTAAATACAGAATGACATATCTTGAGTATAAAATATTCACATAACATGAGTGACTCAGTCAGATCACTTGAGTGTAAATGGAAAGCAACTTATATCTACTCTCTCTTTATCGATATCTTAATCTTCTGACAATATCTATTTCTTCAAAAATTTTTAAAAGTTGTATATTCCATCAGTGTCTGTACATAATATAGAAAATATCTATGAAAACTTTTTTCATGTTCTTAGAATTTGAAAAGATAGAGAAAAGAGAACAAAAAATTATATACATCAAAACTGCAAGAAGCAATATCTATAAGAACTCGTTTTAATTTAAGTAAATGCAGAAAAGGTTAAAAAATGCGACTAAAGGAGAACAAATTTGAAACTGACAATTTGTTCCACATCTATTTATTTATTTATTTTTTTTTCAAGACAGAAAGATGCCGAAACTCGGGATAGCCACGAGCGAAACGCACACCCGGCCACATTTCGCGAGCCACACACAATCTTCCTTGATGAAAAGACGGACGCCGATGAAATCGAAGCAGAATTCGTCGTCGTCGATGAAAGATGCGATTGGGTTGAAGAAGCCGCAAGGAAACGTTATTCTCAGATCGAGCGGAATTCACAAGAAACGAAGTAACATCGTGAAGCAGAGCAGAAGCATGCAGATGATGATAATGATCCTCAAGCAACAGCGGGACCGTCGGGCGACCGTTTTTCTCACTGACAGTGAACTAATCAAAACTTGTCGATTGGAGAATCCTCTCATTTCTCTTCGAAGCGATTTGATCAAAGACATATCCGACGATCTCAAAAAATGCGCCGGCAGTCCAGCTAAACTGGCGAACCGAACTCTTCGCGGCGAACTGACAAAAGTCATGATTGACGAGTCCGAAAAGCACGCAGATAATTCACATGCTTCTCAGGGTGAAACGAACTGTACGGGGAGAGATAATTCGGAAAGCATCAGCGTCTCTTCCGAAGATCGTACAATCGTAGACGTCGCGTATAAGCTCCAATTACATTTGAGCGACGAGGAGAAGCCTGCGGACTCGCGTTGCGAAGTCGAAGTTCACCGTCGCAGAACAGAATCGGGAGAAAAACCCAACGACTTTCCGAACGAGGATTGCTCCGAGATCGAGACGCAAGTACATCTGCAAAATGCAAACGCTGCGACGTATCGCAAACGGACGCGGAAATTTTGGACGAACAGAAGAGCCGGGAACGAACACGTTGATGTCGACCGCGCGCGTCGTACCGATTTACAAAATTCTAAAAGCACGAAACACATTGATAATCCGCGGGATAATTCGTCAGCGAACGATAAGCTAGCTGTGAACGGCAATGTGATTGCCCGGAAGAGGGGTGCTCTCCAAAGGAATTTCGCTTCTAATCAGCGAGCCTGGAAACCACCCGGCATCTCGAAAACTCGGGCTACGGAAAGCGCAACGTCTTTACAACCGATATCACAGAAGTCGTCTCAGTCAACCGAAAAATCCACCGCTTCGTCGAGGAACAAACATTCGTCGTCTGAACATGTCGAGTAATATATAGCTTTTTTTTACTATTTTCTATCTTACATGTTTACGAAGTTGCTTTTCCAAGTATCTGTCATCCCATATGTGCAAGCTATTCTGAAGCTAGCGAACTTTCTTAGTGACATTCTGTATAATTTTTGAATAGTTCTAAATTTCTAAATTTTTAGGTTTTTACTGTTTCCATCTATGTATATAATTATTATTAAATGTTTTTTTAAAAGGTGACATTTAAAATAATATAATAGGTTAAAAAATATTTACAAATATGTAAAATGACTTCGACTCCGAACGATTTCGTATTCTATACATTCTGTATTTATAATTTTAGAGCCTCTAATAGCGAGTCTACGAGCAGCTCGACATCAGCAAATCAGTCCAAGATGTTAATGAAAGAGAACAGAGATCCTCGCGCAAATCGCATGATGAAAATCTGCGAACATCTCGCGTAAGAGACGTTTATCCTCGACATATATAATTTCATTAAGATAACAAACGTTTATACGCGGTAATTTTATTACAGGGAAACGAAACAGCGGCAGAGGCTGCAAAGCGGAGGAACGTTGCCGAAGAAGAGATGGTCGAGAACGAAGATCGGCACAAAATTTGTAGATAAACGCGATGACGCGAACCCAACCCTATCGAAATCGAAATCGCGACATTGTCAAACGCGACCAATTATGCTGAAAGAAACCTCGAACAATTCGAATGTCGAGCAGCATACTGCGTCCACCCTGACTCGTGGCAAGAGAGCAAGAACTTTGGAGGTAATCCACACATTGAGAAAGATCATCAACGACAGCGCAAGAGAGGACGAAGACGCGGAGGAAAACGCTGTGAAGGACTTTGATCACGAGAAAGACGACAATGAGATCGAAACGTCGCCAAATCACGACATTTCCTTGCAAAATAACGAATCACATATGTTTGATAAAGATGTAAACTTGGATGAAGCTGATCAACCTTCTCGAAGATCAATCTGCACGCAGACGGAGTTACATCTCCCTTCTGATCAAGAAATTGACGCTGAAGAGGACCAAGATCTGAAGGAAATTTTGAAATTGACTCGAATCGTCGCGACGCAAACATCGCCAAGTTGTAATAGAAATGTAGTTGAAATTGGATGCAATACTTCTAATGTCGTTTATAACGATGTGGAAGTTTCCTGCGATCTGATGGACTTTATAAATTCGAAAACAGAAGTTGATTCAGCCACGATTGAGGATAAATCAACTTTAGATGACCCAATTCATACGGAGCCTTCCTGCGATCTGATAGACCTCACAAATTCGGTAATAGAGATTGATCCAGGTGCAATTAAAGGTGAATCAACTTTAGATGGTCTAATTCATACGGAGTATTCGCCTGTTAAACATGTTGAAATTAATGTTGAAAGTGAAGATACTAATGAAAAGAGGGAACTTTCGCTCAGCGGCTGCAAAGAGACATTAAATACACAGATGAGCGTAAAATTGGAAAATTATGATAGCATGGAAATTGCAGCAAAAACGACAAATGATGCTGCTAGAGAAGTAGAAAAGATTATACAAGAGGAAGCTTACCAAATTTCTTTAAAGTTGCTTGAAAATTCTGACGATAAAACAGACACTGACAACGATAAACAGGAATCCACAAAATGCTCCAATAATCACGGCGCAAGTAGTACTTCAGTAAATAATCTATCTTTAACAAGATTTCCATCACTAACGATCGACGATTGTAATGTGTCTCATCACTCTTCCGAGGATATCACGAATTATCCCGAAAACGACGTCCAGTACGAAGATACGGTCACGTCGGAATTGAAAGTTGACGGTATACCAAGCGACGTGATGGCTGCTTTTGAGCTCGCGGCAGAGCGCGCGCGCAATCTTCACGAGGCAGTCATTATATATCATAGAAATTTAACGTCAAAGGAATCTGGGAAACGAAATGAGAAAACGGTCGAAGATTACGAAACGTCAGAGTTCCGAGATGATCGGCATTATCCCGGGATAAATATCCCTTTCACAAGTCGCGAAAATGAAAATAAGATAAAATTGGAATGCGAAGCGATGTGTCATCTCGCGAACAACGGTGAAGATTTCGACGGATTCTCAACGTACTCGTCGCGCGGCAGTAGTTCCGATCGAATGTGCGGCTTCGAAAGTTTTTCGAGATCATCGAAAGAGGATTATTTCGGGATAGACCAGGAAGAAGAAAATAACGTTATTTCAGAAAATAAACGAGCGAGGTCGACTTTAAACGAAAGTTCTGATTCCGAAGACACGGAGTATCTAATACAAATTTTGAGGGAAATACAATCGAGGAGAAATAGGAGTAACGAAAATTTTGGACCGAAAGGAGCGACTAATAAAACTTTGGCACTTCCTGTGGCGATTAAAGAAACTTGCCTAATATCGCGTGAAAATCTTATTTCTCTTATTTATTGCATCGTCTGTACTGTAGTGTTTTGGTTTTTACAATTTTCGTTCCGATGTAACTCAACAAAGTAATCTCTCTGTAATCTACATTATATGTTTTTGACTTTGCATAGTATAATATTGATTTCGTTGATATTCGTTTAAGTTGTGTTCCCTTTGGTTTCAATAAATATATTCCCTGTACATGTTATATTTTTTTATTTGTATTTGTATTTTATTCGATTGTATTTTATAGATATATCCATTTATTGAACGTTTTGCGTTATATAAAAGTATAAACTTACGAAAACTTGAAAAAAAATGCATTGTCGAAAAGTTTCTCCCGCAAAGTAACAATGAAATTCTGTAAAACGTCTGTGTAACAATAAAAAGGTTAATACTGGAAGGGAAAAAAGGTTGAACTATTTATTTCGGCACGCTAGTTCGATAATATATCCTGCATATTGAAAATGCTAACTTCTCATCACTTTCATATACCTATACGTACTATTTTCAATAAAGTCTCATTATTATATATATTATTGAAATCGAGAGACACAGTATAGTGTACCTTACGCCAAGTATACGCGAAGCGAGACCGCACCGTGATTAATATCCACTATAATTAATATTCGAAATTGACAAATTGTTTATGAGAGACAAATTTGTAAAAATTGTTGCTTATACATTATTCGCGTAGCATAATATCCAGATAAAGCCGAAATTCTTATCTAACGTTATCACGATGATCGGATGATTCAACCGGGATGCACCTGGCATTCTTAGCGATATGTTACATTTGAAAATGAACTCGAATCCTCACGTAGCCATTCATTCGGCATCAAGGACGTCAACGGTTGCGCAACCGGTGACGTCGACCAATTCTTTCGAAGTGAAAGTGGCGATTATCTTCTGCTCTCCGGACTTTTGCGGCACGAGCTGATGCTCCACGTAAACGTTCTCCTCGGGCCCGACGTCCCTGAAGGCCAAGGTCTTGTTCCTGGAGAGACCGGGCCCGGCATAGTTGAACTGGCAATTGGTCAGAATCCTCTTCAAAGGATTCTTAAAACTCAACGTGATGGTCGATGGTTTTCCAACTGCTGGTTCACCTTCGATCTACAACATCAGAAATAGTTCGGAGATAGTTTCTTTAGTGAGAGAAAAATCTTCAGATATTTTTACGTGTAAAAACTGGATAAATAACGTGAGGTTTGTATTTTGAAAAAATCCCAGTTTGCGATTGGTTTTTCTTATACAATACCTTGACATCGATATTCGGCTTTAAAACCTGAAAGTCATCCTCGTCTGCCCAAGTTTGCCGGGTTTCCTTGACCGTGGCAATACAATATAACTTCATAATGCAATACTCCACCAGCTTGTCTAGGTAATCGTTCACCGTCACACTGAGCCTTAATTGTTCCACTGTAATGGATTAAATTGAGAATTATGATCTAAACATAAAAATTACACATTACAGCAGACGGCGTAGTTTATTTTTGAGGCAATTGACGCAAAGAAGTTAGATAACGGCGCAGTAAAATGTTACACGATTTTTTCTTACTCGCTGATGATTGCCAATTAAATTATATCATCACCTTAGGAATTCCGGAGACAAAATTAACCAAAGCTAATCAGTAATCAGTCGCTTTTCTCGTTGATGATAGAGAACATTAGCATTAGTTATGGCAATAAAACGAATTGAACGTTGCGTTAATTTAATGCTTTATGTGCCAAATTTACCGACTTTGTCCATTTTCAATATTAAATCATTTGTAAACGTCGTGTTCGCTTATAGATTAAAATCCCATTACAACATTATAATTAAAAAATCATTTGTCTACTTTTGCGGCCTTGCTTAAACTCATATAATCCTTCAGCTTCGATTACTTAATTACGATTCAAGAATTATCGGCGCTTTGACAAATTATTGTTTTATTGTTTATCTATACTTCTAACATTAATGCAGCATTTATATGACTCTTGCCGCGAGCGTTTGAGAAAAAAAATAAAAAAAAACAATTCTCACCGGCGTTCGGTTGAAGCACAAAGTCGCCGGACGCTCTCTTCACCAGATTCGCCTTAACTCCGGTATAATAAACGCTGCCGGCTGACAGGATCGCCTGAATGGTGCGCGTCTCGTCGGACTTGTTCTTGATGTTCACGGTCACGGCGAACGGCTCGCCGATATTGACGCGTTCGAGCTCGATAAGATCAAACTCGACGTCCTCTTTACCCGGCGATGGCATCGAGTAGAATCTCTTCGCCATCTCGGTGCTGCGCACCGCCCTGTACAGGGTCAACCTCTCGACCTCGGTGCCTAAAAGTCGGTCAAAGATAAATCGAGCTTAGTCAGCCGTGTAAAAGGAGGACGAAAACTATGGAGTGACTCGAATTAACGTAACATGAATTAAATTATTGCAAATAATGGAAATATAATCCAAATTTTACTGAAAATTTCCAAATACTTTCACTGGTCGTGTTAGGGATAAAATAATAGAATATGGATCGTCGGAGTGAAGGCAATTTATTGCTTGCATCGTTTACCTTCCTTGGCTTTGTAAACCGACGTTATGTCCTGCCTATCCTTGTCTCCATTAGGATCGAAGATCCATGGCGCCTTTGTTAGAATCATTCGGCCGATGCTGCGAAGATAATTTGATTTTTGCATTTAATTTTCAGCATGCGCGAAACGTGCCGTCGAGGTCCTTTTTATTATTCAGGATCGATCAGCAATTATTGTTTTTACGAGAAGAAGGTAAGAAATATGGAATGACTTAATAATAATTAATACATAACATGGATTATTAATTAGTACTAAAAATCATAGAGAAAGAATATAAGTGGAGTTTCTGGAAACTCCCATGACGAGATAGGCGTGAGAAACAATAATGTGCGGAACAATAGATATATAATCCATTACGCGGAGACATTCATCGTTTGCAACGAGTCGACCGTCAAGTCTGTCATATTTATGCTTGCGCTTTGCATTATCTATGTTCGCCGGCGTAGATATGCCTCGGCGTCGCGGAAATTATGGAAATCGCGAGTACACAGTAATTCATGCTTTATGACGCGTCGAAGGACGATATGTAGTAATTGCGAATCGCAGGATCGGCAAATAGCGCAAAAGGCTCGCGCTTTTCCGTTTTCGTCGCTGGTACACCCGCTCGTTCACACGTCCGACTCGCTTTTATACATTTCACGCTTCATATGCAGCTGTCATAGCTATTTCCGTCCGCGACGAATTTGCTTATGTACCGCGTGAATGATCAGCGAATGAAATCATCACAAAAAAAATATCGAATGAAACGTAGAGAGATGTTCTTTGGGACTTGGGACAGGCTCGAGAGGCATTAATTTATTCTACGATTCCGCGCGAGAGTGCTGATTAAATAATTGCTTATTTGTCACGGTAATATTCAACGGTGCGAGAAACTTATAGTTTAACAAACTCATAAATTTAAATTTGCAATTTAAATTCCGATAAAATATATAATCCTATCAAATTTTGATAAATGATGTGATCTTCTCTATAATACAGTATATTTTACAGTAATTTGTCAATACACATTTTCAGTATGATATTTTAACAAATATTGACAAGGAATCTATTATCCAGTTCACGATTTTCCTCAATTTTCTCTGCTTTACATTATTGAATACATTATTAAATTTTGAATATAACATTTAATGACAACTTTAATAAAATTATATCCCAAAAGCATTTTCCTCAAAGAATATAACGTTATTTTCAACGAACGCAAAACTACCGTGTACTTACTGATACTTGTTGCAGTCGATCTTGGAATATCCCAGGTCGCTCTCCGGGTCCTCCTTCCATCTCATTAGATCCGCGTTCACGGACGCTACCATAAAGGTCACGTCGTAATTGTAACCGACGGCACCCTCCTTGACGGCCTCCACCGACGCCGGCCCACATTGATAAAAGTTGTCTGATTGTTCCTGAGGAGTGGCATCGATGGCCTGCCAACCTCCGTAACCCTTGGGGAGATCCGGTCTCGCCATCCACACGTCGTTCCACACGTGGTAATTCCAGATGGAGTCCTCGCCCATGGGGTTGTTCGGGTCGTACTCGAGTTCCTCGTTATTCAGATCGTAGTAACGATCCACCGATAGCGAGGCATTGGCGTCGTGGGCCGATACCAGATTGGACACCACTCTCGACGGGATCCCCAGGGCGCGACACACCGTGGTGACGACCCCGGCGAAGACCCAGCATTGACCGTATTTTACCTCATTGCCGGTCTCCCAGAACTGCTCGAGGATGGGCACGCTTCCGGTCCAGCCGGACGGCGCGGTGCCGTCGCTGTAATCGCCGTCCCAGCGGCCGGTTATCACACCCTTATCGTCGTTAGAGTTTATCTAAAAACAGTGGAAAAGGAAATTGTACTTGATTTCGATTTAAAGATAATTTAAGTGAAAAAAGAAGTGATATATATAGCCGAGTTTGAAAACAAACTAAACGTCGCGATATTTTCGTTTCTAATTTTTGCAGTTGAAATAAGAATAAATAATCATGCGATACATCCTGATTTAATTAATAATCATAAAACCGAATTATTAGATTACTTGTACCTAAAATAAGTTTGAAATAAAGTAAGGATATTACGATTCTCGAGATCGCCCGAGCCATTCTGACCGGGTCGCCTCTGGAAATCGCCTTGATACCGGATCTCTCGAGCAACAACTGACAAGCCGGTAGCACACACGCGTCGAATTGCCCAAATACCCATTCTCTGCCACGGGAGCTACCCCATGGACCCACCCATATCTTCCCGACGTCATTGAGGATGTACTCGTCGAGCAATTGGTCGTCCTCCATATACACCAAATCCTCTACATTACATTTAATATATTTAATTACATTTTTTTTAATATTTCATAATTATTTAAAAATAAGAACAATTATTTAGAAAATTATCAGATCTATCGCTGAGATGATCAGATTTAAATTCCGCGATATATCTTTAAACGTCCTGCTTGTTGTTGATTGAGCTTGCGTACCTTTCAGCCACGGATTGAAGAGTAAATAGATATCTTTATCATAGCTGTAAGTATTCGGCGCTTGTCTTCTACCGAGGGTGTTGGTCTCCACGTTCAATTGCCATACGCCGACGGGACTGTCGATCGGACTTCTGACCTCGACGGACAGATCCCCGTCTTGAGCGCCGATCATGCGGACGCCCCAAGCCTCCAAATCGGTCACGTAAGTCTCCCTGCTGGTGACCGTGTTCACTCCCCTGGTGCCCCGTAGCACGTTGGGATTCGGGCCGAAGCTGAAGAGCAGCCGGACGATGTCGGTTTCGTCCACGTACTCGCGATTGAATCTCAGAGCCATGTGGAAAGCCTGTCCTCGTCGGAGGACGGGAATCGCGGGATCCTGGTGGACCATTTCAAAATTGAAGGTGCGATGAGTCTCGGCATTCTCCTTTTCGTACAAGTACACCGCTTCAACTATCAGCGGCTCCTCGAATGACATCTGAGAAGAGATCAGATAAATTATGAAATGTCTTGCGAGATTATATATTAACTTATAAAAATTTATTTTCTTAAAACAGAATGTGTTTTGGAAATTTTGAGAACTAGTCCGTCCTCTGAAAACTCTAATCCCTAATTTTTTTTAATTATCAGTGATATTATAATTACTTTAAAGTTTAATAAAATGTCCACGCAAGATTGTGTATATATGTGTTGAGAGAGATATGAATCGCTTCTTGTTAGAAATCAACAGTCATGTTAAAGATATTGATTATATACGGAAGTGAATTATGATTCGGTGCATCGATCGCAATTCTGCAACCTCATTCCCATCAGGTATTGGCTACAGCGAGGCTGTAACCGGGATGTGTCCTCATTGTCGGATCGCATGAGTGGTCCGTATCCGTCATTGATTCACCCGCGGTGGCATTGCATAAAAGTTCGGGAAAAATTCCGAGTGCGTAATCCGCGTAATCCGGTGTCCCGTAAAGGGGCGATCGAGCGAGCGGCGGCGTCAAGCGACCTCGATCCTCGATCGCTGAATCACCCGGATCGCCGGATCACCGCGCAGGTGAAATGCGGGATTCCACCTGTATCGCGGTATACATGCCGCGCGTGGCTCACACATTCTCGAGCATTCGGTGAATTACCGTGAAAACCACTCGTATACATTATTATTATATCGGTTGTAGAAATGGAACCGGTATTTCGAGACGATTCCCCCCCTTATTTGAATAAGTTGTGTTACACAAGCCACAACGTTTCTTCGTCTTGTTTTGAAAGCGAGTTGTATTTCGTGATATCGTAATCGAATAAGACGTCTTGGTCTTTTTATGAGTGAACCTCAGTTTGATAATATAATTAACAGCACTGTCACCAATAATGCTATAAATAAATTAAAACGGGACAGATAGATGAACAACAAGATTTTAAAATGCGAGTGATATTCGGAGAATGGAGATAAAAAAAAACTAAATCTCTGGTTAATCTTTCATATTTTTCCATAAAGAAGTGAATAAATTTAAACAATTCAAGTAAATCAATTTAGCACAAAATTAACTTGAAACGTATAATAAATAATATAGTTTGCTTAATATATTGTTCTTTGTATATATTATATAAATACGTGACTAATTTTTTTATGTTAATTAATAAAATAGATAAAACCAATAGGGAACGGAATCTAAAAATTGATGTAAAGAAATTTAGATCGGTAATAATTCCATTGGACAACATCCTTTATACAAATTAATTTCAATATAAAACATAACGATTTGTAATATACAATTAAGTAAATATAATATTTAATAGGTACATATTTTATTGGTCGTGAATGTGCTTGCCATCTTTTAATGCTGTTGCAGCAATCAATTTTATTATACATGTTTAATTAATTTTATCGTTAAGCTATATTATCGTTTTTTGCTTCCAATCTCTCTTAGTCGGCTTATTATATAAAAAACATAAAATTTGAACTTACCTTAAAATCACTTATGTTACAAATCAACGCTTGCTAAAGAAACCGCGAAACAGAACAACCAGCACGAACGACAATCAATTTACAAGTTACACCGCAAACGCACTGACGATCTTAAACGCGTGCTACTTCTTATATGAGATACAGCTTCCTCTACGGAGTAACCGCAAAGTCCCCACTACGGCAATAATCGCGTGTAGCATTTAGATCTCTGAGTGAACGAGTCGATATGAACTCAAAACGCGCGACTTTATGTTTATGAACGAACGGAAATGAAAAATTGATTAATTATATGCTATAATAGTATCACAAGTTTATATATGCAAAATTCGTTGCACGGGACAGCGTCATTATTCTTTTAAACCGATTATATTGTAGTTTCCTGGATGAAAGTGTTATAAGTCATAAGTGAATTGAGAAGTGAATCATAGCAGACCTCTCTTCAAGAAACAGTACATACCTACAAGTTTCATTATAACAAAACAAACGTCATCGTAATTGCGTCAGTTATTTTACAATTCAAAAAAATTGTATTAAATTTTTTTCTTTCTCCTGAAAATTGTGAACTGTTGAGTTGTGACAGTATTCTTCTATATAGGAGTGCGACATGTAGAATGTCATTTAAAATGCCAACAAATACAGTTCTTCTGATCCTAAAAAGTTAATTTGAAATTATTCGTTCGAAATGAAACCTCTAATTAGACGGACGTATCTTATCGACTTGCGATGCAGCGGTAATTAACTCGATAAACCGCAGGCTCTCGTGGGTGGTGGACGTTGCGGTCAGTCTGCAAATTAATCGCTGAAATGGGAAATGTCTGCGTAGAAGGAAACGGAACGTAACCCGGGGGTGAGGTGAATGTTTGTACAACGGCTTGATCAGTTTTCACAAATTTATTTGCATTCTGTGTATCGAGCTACACAAATTACGTAGTAAATTATTGGTCTGTAGTTGTTTTTGGATTCTCTCCCGCCACGCGATTCCTCGCGTGCGCGCAATAATTGCGAGATCCGATAATTGCGAGCACGAATCTCTTTCCCTCTTTGCGATCGTGCAATTTCATCGTTAACAAATATGCCCCTCAATTGTGCATTTTGAGTATCGCGTTTAAAGGTCTCTCGCCCAATATCTTTCGCAATTAAGCTCCACAGACGACAGAGATTTTAAGAAAAATGTAACACTTTCTATCTGATTTCTTTTTACTTTCTGTTTCATAAAATAAATTACTGGACACTTTTATACAAAAAACGAGAAATTTATTTTTAAAAACATATAAAAAAGCAATAAGAAAATTCAATAATAAAAATTTATATACAATTAATATAAAATTTTAAGGATGTAAATTATATGTTATATTGCACAGAGAAAACAATCCCTGTTTTAGCTGCCCATCATAAATATATGCTACTCAAAATTTGAAAACTTCTATCTCAGATGTCCAATCGAGTATATACAGAGACCTTTAATCACGTTCGGCGATACGCGAAACGCACTCCTTCGACATCAATCTCGCAACACATACACACTCGTATATATCCTTAAATAAACGGATCGTGTGTGTTGAGCACCCATCTAAAATGTCTAAAAACATTATGGTAAGGCAAGTAGCAGTCATAAGTAAACAAGAACAAGGAATAGATTACTATTGACTACGTAATACAATTAACTAACGCAACATCCGCTTCAGGTAATTTCCGGATTGGGGATTTCATCGTCTTGTGTGCTTCGCATTTTCTCTCTCAATCATCATCTTTCACGCTTCATCGCGGTCTCGTAAGGGTTGCGTTGTTCACGCAGGAAAAATGCCCTTCTTGTCGCAGATTCATACGATGATGATCATTAATCTGCCATCACCCACAGAAAACTGACAAAATTACCAATGACAGAATATACTTAATATATATATTCTTTATATAAAACAAGAGATCATGAAAACAAGTTGAAAGAAACTTTTTAAAATTATATGCCTATTCGAGTTAAAATCATAATTTTACAAAGTAAAATTTCCTGTATAAATTTTGTCAATTTTTAAAATTTAACAATTCTTTAAAATTTATGTTTGTTTTTCAATTATAGAAATTATCTGTATCGGGAAACAATTATTATACAACAGATAATTGTTTCGTCGAAAATTCAATTTCCTGGTGGGTGATCACAAATCGGTGACCAATAACTGTCGCTTCATTATTTGAAACGATATTCTCGATATTCGCTATAACTTTCCTCTAGGTAGCAGGTTTTTTTTAACATCGACTCCCTAATGTGGCGGAAAAGCTGTACGAGCGCACGACAATCGACAGGAACAAGCGTGTCTTCGTTAAGAACATTTCACTCAATTTTTACCAAATTTGGCACAGGACTTGGCTGTCGCGTTTATTGGCTATACGATCCTCGCAAAACGTCTCGACGTCCTTTCTCTAATTTCTCTCACAACGTCTGATCGTCATTGATTTCCGTTATGAGATTGCTCCGTCAGATTCAATTCACTACTATAAAAAGAAATTAATAAAATAATAAGAATAATAAGAACCTATTATCTTTCTTATTCTTTGTCAAATGTTTAAACATTGTGCTAATTGTCTATCAAATTTGTCAAAACTTGAATAATAATCTTCTTATTTATTTATTTTTTTTACTAAGTTTCAAATAATGTCCTGAAATATATTTTTATAGCATTATTCAATTATAATTTGCTATGCTTGGAAGGGAGCAATCTCATTCCAGCAATATGTCCGCAATATAAATTAAAAGCAGCCAACAAAAATTTATTTTCCTTAGTTGAAAACCTAATTTCGATTTACGAAAAGATAAGATTTTAATTTTGCTAAATACATTGTTGTTGACTCATTTTAATCCCCCACTTCTTGCAGATGGTTTATCTACGGTTCAGTTCTCGCTAGACATCGGCTAATTGGTAATCTACTTCATTACCCGGATGACAAAACGAGTCTCAAAACTGATCTTTTCCACGTATGCGATGTGGATCGAAAGATCGTGTTTTTAAGTTCCAAGGGTTCATCATGTGTGACAATGTACAACAGATCGGGCTTGTAAAATCTCGTTTGAAGGTTTTCCGGCAAAGCGATTAACAAATTCTGCTTCTCGTGCGTGTGCTCGCGTTTTCTGGCGCGTGTATCGGAAATACGCTTCCGCTTCTTAATGAGTCGTCAGCAACGACACGTGTCGGTCGATACGCTTCTATTTACGGCCAAACTGTTTTCGCATATGTTTTCGCGCCGACAGAATATTCATCGCACGCGAAGTCGAGTCGCGCATTTCGAATCTGGACACGCGAAAGGAATAAGCTGCTTGCCCCGTCCCACGTTTTCACGATGTTTTCGAGACGAAATCGAAAGAGAATAAATAAGTTGTCAACTCGCGTTTGATCGTGTCGCGTTATACACGCTTCATCTCTCTG
Organism: Temnothorax ravouxi; assembly: GCA_030770255.1. Lineage (NCBI taxonomy): Eukaryota > Metazoa > Arthropoda > Insecta > Hymenoptera > Formicidae > Temnothorax > Temnothorax ravouxi. Next base: position 109,401 of record JASTWP010000076.1, read on the forward strand.
CGCGAGTAATAATTAACGTATTTAACGTAGTCAAGCGATAACAGAAAAATTGGTAACAATAATGGTAATGTCCAATAAAAAAGGTCGAAACTTAAAGTAATACCGCAATACCGTTTGTATATCCCATCAGTATAATTAATTATTAAACAATGTACCAACGTAGAAAATAACATTTAAGGGATTTTCCTTTCTCTTTCTCTCTCTTTACACTCTTATAAATATAGTTAATTAATATAACAGCACTTTACTTAGATCCCATATTGAGCTCGAAGGGAGAACGATCGCGCTTATCAATTGCCTCCTTCCTTCTTTTCCGAGCAAAAAGGAAACCATAAAAACGATCTTTTTACTGTGCCGCATATAATACATTACACAAACCGCACATTTCCTGTATTTTCCTTTTTTTTCTTCTTAACGTTCTTCTCTCTATTTTGCGGAAACGAAGATTCGCGCGGTAAAGAGTTAAGCGCGGTCGTGCCTCTGCGAGCGCTCATTCACGATCCTATTATCACAGTCAAACCTCCACCCTCTCGTCTCCCATATTATAATCGCAAATATAATAACGCTTCTTTCTTTTTTTAACATTCCTCGTTCCGTCGGAAAGTGCAACGATTTCGGAATTTGTTCGAATAAATGATGAAATATTTCGCCAGCACTTTCGCGCGCGAGTCGTTCATCTCGAAAGTACGGCAGCAAGCTTTGAAACGCGACAAACTTAATTCATTTATGCCCGAAATTGTTCCTCTGTCTAGAATTTAATCAAATCGATATATACCGATGAATTTCGATAAACGTAATTTTCTTATTAATATCTATAGTTTAGAAATTAAAAATTCACCCAAGTGAAAATAATTTTTAACATTTTCCTAAAAAACCTTCTCAAGGTTTCGAATAAATAATTATAAAATTATAAAAAATATTTAACATAGATCCCGTTATGTTTTTCAGATCTTTAATATATCTTATAAGCATTAGATGTGTGTTAAAAATAATCACTAAAAATAAAATCACTAAGAAATAAATAAAATTAAAATAAATTTAGTCACATATTTTGTATGAAATAAATTATTAACGATCAATTAAGCATAAATAAATTAAGTGAAACACAACAAATCGATGCTCATGTACGTTTCAAGATTCTCAAAGTTTGTCTAAATAGTTTGTCGAAATAGAGTCACTTTCGACATAAACGACTTGCGTGATCAAATCCAGAAGATATACGTCGTCTTTACTTCCACAAACAATCGAGAGCATGCAGTAGGAACAGTCACGCAAGAGAATACGGATTCTCTCTCTCTTTCTCTTTCTCTCTCTCACTCTCACTCTCTTTCTCTCGTATCTCCAGGTCCATTCGAGCTGCGCAATTTAACCCTTTCAGTACCGAACTAAATATAGGGACATTAGCACCTTCCTCTTGTTAAATCAACGCAATTTTACAGCCGGTGTTCATCAGTGTGTTCGCTTAACTTTAACTGTCATTAAGTAAATATTCCCTTACGCTCGTCGTGGGGATACAAATATACAAATGCTAATATTTAGGCAAGAGTCTTCGTCCATTTCAACTCTCATTTGAATTTGTTAAAAATCCCTTTTTCTATTTGTAATGTATTACAGTTTAGTTTACGCTACGGTCTGTAAAGTCTGTAAACACATTGAGATTTACTTAAATAATGTTACATTGAATGATGTCAGCAAATAACCACAAAGTCACACTTTTCTTCAATTAGAAAAGTTTAAAAAAAAAACCAAAATCTTTGTTAATTGAAGAATCTACTTTGCGATAACAGAAGAGAATCGGGTATATTTTTTAAGAACCTGGCCGTCAAGCTTTAAACTATAGAGAGATGTCGTTACTCTTTCCTTCAATAATATTCAACGCTTACATTTGTAGTTTCGTTGCTTAATTAACACAGAACGCCACGATCTATCTCCCAAATAGCGTTTCATCGAAATTTTGTTGAGTGACAGAAACTTAAAATAGTCTCATCGAGATCGCGAGACGACGAGAACGTGGCGGGGGCCAAGGGATACATCGTGGAGTTTATTTTTCTAAAATTTTTTTATCATTATTAAATGCAGGTTCAAGGCAGGTACTGAAAGAGCTAATGGCGGATAAGGAAAGCGAGCTCCTCTATTATATCTCGGTAGATACTTCATCGTCTCTCGGTGAAGTATCGTCGCACGGCGTCGTGTATCGCGCGCTACATCGAGATAAGATTACCCATTTGTGATGCTATATAACATTGTGTCGATCTTTTTTAATATATCATATATATAGCAGCGGTGATTGAGTAGTGCCCGACTAGCTCGAAATACATAATTATAACGAACAAGTAATCGCGAAGTATGCGTTGTTAATCTATATTTGTATGTATTATAGATACTTTATATGTATATAACTGTTTATATATACTATATGTATGTATATATACATATACCATTTTGTTCATTCTGTTTCTCTTGTCGTACCCCGGGACTTAGGTACACGCGTGACTAGTAGTTCAAAAAAGAAAAGGGGAAAAAAGCAGAAATTCCTTCGCCCGCCGCGCACTCACCTTCGATTTTCTCTCTATATGTGTGTTCATATATGTGTGTCTGAGGTATCTTTTTTTTATGCATATATGTATGTTTCTGTCAGAACAGCCTATAATCTGCAAGCGCTCACAATCAGTTCTAATTCGCGCGGCCGCTCCAGGTTCGCTCGAAAATGGATATTCATTCCCGCGCTCGGGATGCGCGACCGAGATCTCTCTCCGTTTCACGAGACACGGCTGCCTCTTTAAACTCCCGCGGAAGTCTAGGTACTAGAACAATAACTCCTATTCGGAGGGACGATCGCGCGATGACTATGCGTGGGATCGACCCTCGCGGGTCGCCGACGAACTAGCGCGGCGACGACGAAGACAATGATGACGACGACGACGACGACGACGACGACGAATACGGTCGTCGTTCACGAGGCGATGCTACGCGCGTCGGCGGAGCGACGGCGCCCCGTGTTATTTTTTTGCTGAATTAAATCGCGTTCCATCGTCGAGGGCTAACTCGGCGCATCTTCCGGTTCCACCACGCCGCCGGCCGGCCCCTGGCCACCACCCTGGCTCATCGCTACAAACTGCTGCGATAACGTCTGCAGACTCTGCCGCACCTACAAACAAACATATTTTTCTCGTATCAAAAGAATATGACACAGTTAGTCACTTAAACTATTTGATTAAACACCGCCATCAACCATACCTGGTCTTTCCCGATTATCTTTGATTTTCAAGTATCGATAAAATCCAAACACCTGACACTATTACGCAATCAGAATTACTCATAAATTTATCTATTTTAATTTTAGAAGAAAATAAAATAATGTAAGAAATGTAAGAGAAAATATACAAGTTATTGTGTTTTCAGCTTGTACTTTTTAAAGTAATAAAAAAATTTATTTAAACCATCAATAGATAAAATCTCAATAAAGTCATTTAATTTAAGAATAAATTAAAAAACACTATTTATTGAGGCCGAATATTATTACATAGTCATTTCCAGTTCGTAAATAAACTTAGTTAATTTAATTTGCAGACATTACATTTAAAAAACATTTATTTATTAAGTTCGAACAGACTTCACTGCAACAGTGTTATTCGGATAGTACGATGTGTGTCGGTAATCAAATCCATCGTGATCACAAACCATCACTTCCTAGGGCAATTTACCTTAACTATTTGATCCAGATTCGTGTTAAGATAGTGCAACAGCCGATCCTGCGTGAAGCGTTCCGGCGAGACGAGGGGGTGGTTTAAATAAGCGGTGTGCAGCCTGTCAATACGCATCATCATTAGAGCCGCCGATACGTAAAGAACTGCCAAGAGAGCCACCAGTATCGCTATCACCATGCCAGGCTTCAACCCGTTGGTAAACAGAGATCCCAGCCTGTCGGATTTGCTCGGTGTCAGCGTCTTCGTTAACATCACCGTTTCCAGCCTGAAAGAAAGTAAAAATAAGCGGAATAAGCGATAATTACGAAAATAACTTCAACGTATCACATTTCGCAAAGCTATATGAACTAAGAGAAAACAGAGACTTGATAAAATTATCTAGATTACCTTTTCGTTATTGCGATTTTACGAAAGCAAATAAGATCTTACTTTATCATCCTTCATTGTTACATAACTTTATCTCATTTTTGCTAGCTTTCAATAGCTTCGTGTAAAATAATTTTGCGGCAATTAATTCAATTAATCGAACTTCCTTTTTCTTATTTGATCTACACACGTCGGACACGGAAGACTCACCTGGCGGGTGGCAAACTCGGCCTGGTGATAATCGGGGAAGTGCCGTCGGTCTCGGTGCAGGCGGTCGGCGATCTGGTGGCCGCCGTAAGATCGGTACCGCTCTCGGACATGCTCGACTCGTCCTCCTCGGCGTTCACCTCCTCGGAGTCGTCGACCAGCAGCGTCTCCGGCGTGAGGAGCTTGGTGTCGGTATCGAGCGCCGGCAACTCGTCGTCCACCGTCGCCCGCGGCTCCATCGCCGCGTCCCAGACCTGCTTCATCAGCTTGTACGTGGAGTCGCGCGAAAGCAGCGAGCAGAAAACGTGCCGATCCTCCTCAGTGGCCACCGCTACCGCGTTCGGTATGATCCGCGCCGTCTTCTCCTTGCTGATCTTCAGCACCGACACCGTCGGTATCAGCAGCTTCGTTACGTAGCCGAACACGTTGCTGTAGAAGGCGAAGTAGTTGGGCGTGATGTACAGGTGGCCCTGCAGCAGGATGTCGCCCACCAGCGCACAGCTGTAGTAATTCAGCACGCGCTCGTCCTCCGCCACCTGATAGCGAAATTTCGAAGACTACGCATTAGGTCGGTACTGCCCTTTCGCCGACGCGACGAAACTCCTTCCTCAAGGAGTTCCGTTCAAGGGGTTCAAGGGGAGGGCCGGGGGGGGGGTCGCTCCAACCTTGTCCATTCACGTGAGTCTCGCTAATCTTTGTAAGATACTGCCTGATAGCAAAACGAGCTCGAATGCGACGAACCATCGATTCATAAACAGAAAACGCAACGCAAAATAGTCGATAAAGATCAGTGTGTTAAAATGAAGCTAGGCTTCATTTTCTTCGCAAAGTATCCTAGTATCCTAGTATCCAGACCCCTTTCCAGGAATAACACGCTTTATTTGCCACGCTCGGGACAGCTCGACTCGAGTTACTGTATATACTCCTCGCTTAACGGACCTTAAGCGTGTGACAATTTCGGCCTGAAGACGGACTCTGTTCAAGTTGACATGCGATACCTTGTTTATCAAACATAAGAGGGTGTCATTATTGCGCCACGCTTGCATTCATATTAATAATTCCGCTCGCGACGCAACACTATTGCTACGTAAACATACATGTTCGACAATAACGTCGATCGAGATCAATTAGCGAAGCTGCGAATCTGATATATTTTCGCAATTTATACATTCCTCCCATCAAACACCTAGGTCTTTTGAAGTCTTTTGAACCCTTTCTGAAGTTCATCGGCGAGATGAGGGAAAGTATTTTTATACCGCACGTATTATAGACGAGGCATGCATTGACGTTCATATTCTACGCGTTTATGCCCTACGTCCGGAGAAGTTTAAACAAACTGTCCGCCAAATGAAGACGAGGTAAGTATCGCAATACGATAATGGATCCGGGTTAAGCAAGTCGCGTTGCTACGTTGGGAACAGAACAGCTCCCGCAACATCTGCGGGTCGTTTTTTTTTTTTAGCTCTTACTTATCGTACCCTCTCGTAAGCGATTATTATCGTGGGCTCTGAGAAAATGGATGTACCATTTAAACATAATCTCTACCTGAGTGAAGTGCCTGTGGAACTTCTTCTGCCTCGCGCTGCTGGTAGACGTCGGCGACGACCTCGACGAAGATCTGCTAACCTTTGCTGGAGTTTGCGCGCCGCCAGCTGCCATCGATGGTGTACTCCTACTCAATGGCTTCGAAAGGTGACTGAGGAAAGAAGACCTTTATTCATATTGAATATTACGCAAGAATGCATTTAATTTTTATGTGTGTAAAGGAAAAAGTCCAATCACTTAAGATACTTATGTAATTAAAATTGAGACCATCTAAAAAAACATGTAAAGCATTTTTTTTTAATACAAAACAAAATAATCGTTGAGATCAAAATTGCACCAAGATGGTAAACACCTCATTGAATAATAACATTATGATAATTACTTGGTTGTAAAAAAATAATATGATTGAATACTGAACAGAATCGTAAAAATAAAAATTGTATATGTAATAATAATTATACCATTATAAATGTGATTGTATTTATATAATCATAAAGATAATAATTATCGCAGAAACAGTAATATAATATCCATAATCCAGATACGTTTCTCTGACGTATACACTTTTATAAAATAAAATCAGACAATTTGTTCGCGCGTAAAATTTCTGCGGCTTTAAAAGGTCTCAATTGAAATATTTCCCTTTTTCCCGACGCTATTGTATTTCGTTTTACGTCGTTGAATTACCTTACTATTTCAAAGATTACTATCAGGTAAGAGGAGAGACTGTGCGTCGGTGTCTCGCTTACGTATCCGAATTTAATATGCACGTTGCAAACGATAATTAGATATTATTATTTCCTGCGACATTCCGGATGCAAGTCCGGAAAAGGATATCAAGCGTTTGAACGGTCGCTGATCTTCTCTAGGGGACAAGACGATAACCTGTGTGTGAACGGCACGTTGCAAGGGTTATCTTTTTAATGTATTATCGAAACATAGCCGGACCGACGATGCTGTTTGCATCATTTTAATGTGTTGCATAACTCGTTTTTTGTATATCGCCAGTATGGCCGTGTAACACGCAGAACGTTTTGATCGAGAGATTAAAAGTCTTTCCTCGACGATAATTAAATGCGATAATTAATTGCGACGAACTTTGGGGGTTTGAGACAGATTAATCTGCAATTAACTTTATCTTCAATTTAATTTGACGCTTCAGAACCATCGAGACATTTAGCGCCCCGAAATTAATAAATATTATTAAAACAAAGGGAACCTTTTCGATTTGGATTTCCGCTCAAGGAAATAAGAGATTATTCGTGTAATTCTTTTATCACTTATATTGTATCTTATCCTCAACTTTATTCAGACTTAAGAAGTAAAATTGTAGTACTTCTACGTCTTATCTCTGATTTTATTGAAGTCTGTATTACGAACAAATAAACAAACAAAAAAAATAAACATTGCTAACTTGTTGGATTTGGTCTTTTCGGAGGTCGTCCTGTTTCTTTTCCCCATAACGGAGATACTCCACAAATCGTTGCCCCACATCTCCACTCGAGTTCCCATCGTGGAATTTTTTGTCGAATTTCCTTGTTTTTCACGTTTCAAAAATTGAAACAATCTCATGCGTGCGCCTTTGCCGGTCTACAGTTCGTACAACGGATCGCTCTCGATCACAGTTCCATGCTGAACGGTGACAAAACTCACGTATCGCAGAAAAATACAAAAGCCTTCATCTCTGAAGAGTTCCAAAACAAGCGAAGTAGATAAAATAATTTAGATAAAATAAATACGTGAAACTTTGTACAGCTGTTCTATATTAAAAAAAAACTTTTTATTGGATAAACGAAGATTATTTTCTGTTCAAATTATTGTTTCTTCCAAACGTTGAAGAAAATATTAAATATATAAAACATTAATATTAATATCTATTAATTTAATTAATTAATAAATTAATTAATATACCAAATGTTAAATACATTGTTTACTGTCATCAAAATCTACATTTCTTGCTATAAAAAATAGACTTAAAATTCAAAAACTCAATTTACCTTCCGCCAATTTAATCATTAAAAATATTTAAAATTAATAATTAAAATAATATTCAAAATAAAGTTAATAATTAAAATTTTATACCTTCGTAATACCTGATGCCTAAAATCACATATTATTCCTGAACTCGAGCACTCGAGTTCAGATAATACTAAAGATATAGAGAATATGATACAACTAATTATTCTTCCTCTTACTTTTCTTTGTTACGATAAAAATTAGTTATAATCGATCAGATTTTTATTTCTTTTCGTTAAAGTACCGCATTGCAAAAATTTGAAAAAAAATCGAATGATCCGATATGATTCACCGACCGCGCCGATATGCTCATCTCAGCGATCGCGTCGCGTATCGCCGCGATTTTCGCACGTGAAGACGTCCGGCCGATGTGCGGCGTAACGCGTAACTGGTGTACGATCCGTGGCTTAACAATCCGCTGCCGGCGACGATGATAACACGTGGGAGACTGTCTGGAGCGGCCGTTGTGCCATCTCGCTCGATTAAGAGGCTCGCCGGAATCGAAATGAAAAAAAAAAATCACCTGACGATAACTGAAGTATGCAATAAACGGGTTCGATGATAATGAGCCCACAAGATAAAAATGACAGATAAAAATTTCGAGTGTGATAAAATTCGCGAAAGCCTAATCGAAGGCCGTAATATCGACAGAGGCACCAGGCACGAGTCTCGCGATTCGGTATATAATTCCGCGAAAACGTTCACGAGGCGGGACAGGAAACGAACGGAAAACATTTATTTTCTTCCGATATTGCACATCTACGTCCGTTCGATAAGGCTCGTGACGTACATCACGAGTCTTCTTCTTGTCACTGTACGACGCACGCTTTTTTGCTCGGGATTATCTTTCGCGATACAGTCCATATATTGTCGTTGTATACAGAACGATTCTAATCTCCATCGGGCAGCTGTCAGAACTGACCTCTGTTATTCCCCTTTTTTTTATTAGTGAAACAATTACTTCTACAGGATGAATGTACATGAAGAATATACATTTAGTTTTTATAAGAACATGGTTTATGTATAGTGCGTTGAATAGATGAATATTAATAAAGACTTGACGTAAAAAAGGATCGTAAACACACATATTTATCGTGTAATATCTGCCTCTCTCTCCATGCCTCTCGCCAGAATTAAGATATCTCTAGAAAAAAAAGTGGAGGCGCAGATCTCTTTAATTAAAAAGTTTCGAGTCGAGCTGGACTTGATAAACACGGAAATAAACCGTATAAATCACTTTTAATGGTGTAAAGGCTGTTTACAAAAAAATATCACGCTTGTATAAAAAAATTTTCTGACAGCGAGAGGGAGGGGAAGATTTTACGAAGAAAAATTTTCCACGAAGAAGAACGAGCGAAGACCTTGTTATTCGTCGGAAAGAAAGATTCTTTTAATTTTGTTTCAGGAAGGGCTGCAAAAATGTTGTCGACGATCGAACAACGAGATACTTACATCTTGTATCGAGACGGTTTAGTGTATACAAAAGGCAATTTCGCCCAGATAATACGCGCGACGCGACGTCACGCTTTGTACCGTAATTACCGTTTACGGACGACACGCATGGAGTGGCTATTGTAAGAATGGCCGCAAAACAATCCCGTACGATTGAACTGTTTCAAAACACAATTCTATTCTCGATGTGATTTAACGCCACAAGTGCTGTCTAACTCCGCGGCCATTTAGCGTTAAGCATGCGACGAAAATATATATCGGCCTATATCGACGCCCTACCTCGCAGGTCGCTCGGTTTTTTAACCTTTGAAGAACGGAAGTCTAGTTTTGCAAGTCTCAGCTTATCTACTAGAATTAATATATTTTATCAGTCCATATATATCGTAAAAAAAAGCAAAATACGTTACGTAATTGAACACTCAATCAAAATAACGTATGATTCAAAACACACTTGAACTTGTTATTATTTTCTAAATATAATTTGTCTCATTAATACGCAATCTACTCTAATTGAAGATATACTTCTCGTGTGTGAGGAAAAAAGAACTTTTTGCAATCGTCAATTTCCTCGCGTGTATTACTCTTTAATAAATTATTTACCCTGTAATAGAAATAATTCGCTCGGGTGCATTCGAAATTTAAAAGCTTAATAACAAATAAATAATAAAATAATAAATAAATAATAAAAAAAAGAACGTTGATTAATTGCATGTATTTCTAAAATTACTTCCTTTACGAGTCTTCTGTTTAAGTTACGCCGACCAAAAAGTGGTTTTGGCTTCGCCAACATTATTATGGCAAGTGTACCGTAATAATATTTGGAGATCATAAATAAATGTGGTTAATAGCGGCGTTCGATAATTATGATGTGTCAGCTATCTCGTAGAAACGTATTTCCCAACACATACAGACAGATAAATTAATTAGATCGTCTTATCACGAAAGCGTATAAAGTCTTGCTTTTTATCACAATCCCCCTCTTCCTTCCTCCCTACCGTCTGCGTTTCTCTGCAATTTCTGTGCAGGTGTGACGTTATCATCGTCGTTTTGCCCGTTGATAATTTCCAAGAACCGATAACGATTTCACGCGCGAATCATCTGACTTGCGGAAGCAAAGTTGAAAATAATAACAATATCAATAACATTAATAAAATGCTCATGCAGATATATGCAAAATTATTCATCGTTCATTATTTTCACGTGTCGCGAGCAGAATATTACTCGAGGATCAATGGCAAAAAAAGAGCGGTTTTTTGCATGCCGTCTCGACGACATAATTACAAAGTAAATTGTCGCTCTTTAAAAAAAAATTTTTTTTAATGAGATATTTTAATATTTATAAATAAATTAAGGACGTTCTCTCGTTTTTATACTAGAGAAAATCGATTTTCTTAGGATTTTCTTGAAACTGTGAATATACGTTAATTTAAGTGTGCTTTATGTGTGGTATAAATTTCAGTATCTCTTCCGGTATAAAAAATAAAGATACTGAGTCTCAAAGTTTTAAAAAAAATTTTTAAATTTAATTTTTCTTAGTTTTGGCATTTTTTCCTTATAGAACTCGACGAGAGGAGCAATTTTGGTCCTCTTGGCCAACCTCGTATCTCTTACCGTTTGGCCTGGAAAACCTTTTTATTAGTAAAAGTTGAAACTTTGAGGCTCAGTATCTTTATTTTTTATACCGGAAAAGGTACTGAAATTTATACCACGCATAAAGCACACCTAAATTAACGTATATTCACAGTTTCAAGAAAATCCTAAGAAAATCGATTTTTTCTAGAATCGATTGAAATCTATAATACATAATTTATATGTCGTATTTACAATCTTTTCGCCTAAAATAAATATCTATAATTTTGATAATCTTTCTCCCTATTTTTTAATTTTCTATTTGTTTATAGAAACCAATATATATAACGTGCATACACGCCAATCTTAAGACAAAATATATGAACAAGAAACGCGGCTCGCATCAGGTTCACGGCCATAAATCCGTGTTATAGCAAGCGCGCAGCAGCGCCGAGCGATCTTTACGACAGAGCGGGGAGCCTCACCTGTCGTTACATTTCAAGGCCGCGTGACTGGGGCTCCTCGGAGGTGGAGGATAGCTAGCGCCGGCCACGGTGAGTTGTTGGGACCCGCTGATCGATTGTTGGCCCCCGGCTTGCGGTGCATCGGGAGCAGCTTGCACGGGCGTGCTGGGTGCTGAGCGCGCGCCTATGGACCCCGCAGACCTGCGAACAAGACGAAAGATAGGATTTGAGAAAAATGAGACTTGAAAGAGGGAGGACTGCGCTGCAATTTGTAAAACCATTCATTCCCTATTTTATATCTGCTGCGTGCTCGTTTTTTACCCTTGATCGTTCATAAATCTTACAGAAATAACACTATGTCGATAACACTTAGATATGTGAAAAATATTATAACTGCAAAATTGTAACTTTCCCGGAGAGTTAATTGTTCATCTTTTCTTCCTGAAAAGTTAGAGTGGAAATATATCAGTTGCTCAGTGAATCAGTTTTGTAAAATAATAAGTGCAACTAACATTTTATCGAAATAATTTACATAATTTATATAATAATTTACACAATTTATAATAACGTTATTTCCGAAATAAATATAGAGTATTTAATGCAGATAATCTGAAAATCAAAAAATAATATTGCTTCTACGTATTTATTAGCTTCATTAGCTCCGTTAGCTTGATTTTGCTAAAAATATAAAATAAAAATGTATCGTGAGCGTCAAATCCACCAGAGAAAGATTAATAAATAAATTCTGATATCGAGGAATGATTTAATAAAAAATCACACGTGTTCGCTGATAAAGATATATCAATTTTGTTACTACGACTATACAGTAATATAGTGTCAACTATAAAATTTACGCAATAATCCTAAATGGGGTTTCTTCTAATTGTTCGTCCGCAATCGGTTTCAAGTAATCTTTTTTTAAATTAAAAAATTCAAGAGTCTTCGTATCATCTTCATCTTCAATTTGGATAAAAAAAAACAGATGGCATTATTTACTCAAGAGCTTATCACGTACCTTGCCCTGGTGAGTGGGCGAGACGAGAGGCAAAGGTTGATCAGCGCTCGGGTTTCGAACTCCATCATCGTGAATACACCGTTACGAAATGTTATTGTTATATTATCTCCGCGAGATAAGATCTGTGAGGCAGATTCCCCCTGTCCGACAAAAAGCTATCGCGCATTGTGTTTAAAGGTAAGCTTCAACGCCGGTTACCAGTCGATCAGCAATCGACGTGAGCTCTGCGATCGATCTGCGTGGTTTATCAGACAGACATCGCCCATCGGCAGATGTCCAAAGTGATTCCCGGTAAAAATTGTTATCGAAAGTCACACGGACGTCGACAGGATGATTCATCGATATATTTGGTTACACGGTTGGCGAATCTTCTTCGAACGGACGGTAGCTTGTACCCCGCCATCACACAAGGCCTGCTCGCGCGACGTGATAGCGGAAGCAATTTTATCTGCAGCTTTTATCCGGCTTATCGCTCGAGTTGGGTAATGACAGAGCGTGGAAATAGCCCGAGTGGTGGGTAGCGATTAATACGTGAAAACAGAAGGGAAACAGTAGCGACTAATATTACCGCGAGTCGAGTTTACACGAGTTGGTCGCTCGCCAAGTTCGACGCGGACGTGAGACGAGAAGAGGACGAAGACACCGGGCAGAAACGAGATCGGGCGTGAGAAAATCGAAGAGAAAAGAAGAAAAAAAAAGGGAAGTCGCCGGGACGGGATGAAGCCAAACGGGGTGAAAAGACGTGGCTTCACGGTGACTAACGAACCAGTTTCGGTCCGCTCTTCGCCGCCGCGAGAATAACCACACCTCACCAGTCACCGCACGGGTTCAACGAGCCCGGTTGCCTTTAACAAGCGCGGCGGCTCGCCGTGACCGCGGCCGATGCACAATGAGGCGAAGAATAAGCGCGAACCGAGCGCGAGCGCGGAAAAAGCAGAGGGGCCCCGCCGGTCCTCACGCCGCGAAACGGAACGACCGCGAGCGGAAGCAATGCAACACGCGGAGACACCGCGTTCAGTAGAAACCGCGTTGGTATCGGTACTTCCTGAAGATCCCTCTCTTCGAATGCCGCCACTTGGCGCCCATCGATCGCACGGCCAGCCTCGCGAGGAAGATGATGCCCATCTCGAAGCGGCGATTTTCTTCGTGGAGAGAGAGAGAGAGAGAAGAACTCGTGTATCCCGCGTCTCGCGAGAGCGATCGGTACCGATCCAGCGGTCCGATTCTCTCGTCGTGAAGGATAGAGTTTATTAGGAGTCGGGAAGTCGATGAGAATGGACGGAAAGATTGCGAAGCCGAGTACGAGAAGTGATGAGAGTTCAGAGGGGATTGATGGGGAACGAGCGCGAGTCCGGTACTCCACGGGCCAGCCGGGATATCAGACTGATCGCGGTTGGACACGTTTGCAGTTTCTTATACCCGTCGCGGCCGACCCCCACGACCTACTTCATAATTGACAAATCCGCGATGTACACCTGGCTACGTAATACGGGATCTATAGTTCGCGCTCTAGAGTACTTGTATACTTGAGTTATATACGAGGTCTATACGAAGGCGCACCGCATGGATCGAATATCGCGTACGTTAATGAGTACGCGAGGACGGAAATTGACGCTAAAATAGATCGAAATTCAACGATGACGAATCGCTCACGATTATTTGAAAATTTTTGCGTATATAAATATCATTATTATATCAGTAATATATTGTGCATAAGATGTTGGAAGAAATTACTTTATATAATATCGAGAGAACATTTTATGTTGCATTTAAACGATATCAAAGTTAATGAAATAAACGAGGCATGATGCGGAAACACACGCTCGAGTTTCACGAGCAACGCAACACTTCGCTGAACCGAGAGGAAGCGCAAAATATTTCGTCATTAAAGCGCTGGTGCCTCCGGACTGGAAAAGAATTATATGCGCTCTCGTCGTCAGGTCGACATTCTCTGGCAATCTCCCAAAAGGTCGAAACGCTGAACGCTCTTTCTATCTGTGCTGCACATCAATAAGAGGCAGCGAGAGGAAGGAGAATCGTAACGTTATTGATGCGTTTTCAAGTCTCTATAGTCTAAAATCGAATACCAGCAATAGCGAAGCCGATGAAGGCCATATTACTCTCGTTAAGCCGTGCTATAATAATGATCACTTGAATACAGTGAAGTAAATTTATACGTTGAAAAATGTATATATTTTTTATACATATAATTTTCAATAGAAAAATCATATCTATAATTTTTTTTATATATTTTATATTTTTACATCTTTACTGTCAATGTAGGTATATATATGTATATAAACATAGAAAAATAAAAGTAAAAATGTAAAAAGTATACAAAAATATAGAGATACAGATTAAAGCAATTATATATAGTATTAAAATTACGGATAAATTTTACGCTGCGCAGGAATAATAGCTGTACACATAGGAGCTCGCCTATACCTACTCCAATCGAAAGCAAACATCCACGAAATTAATTGACTTATTAATCTCTCAAGTCGCGATGAGATGCGCGATTGATAGCCGGCTACTTTAGCGTAATGGCATAAAATACGTGCGCGATGTCCGACGACGTGCCGGTCTCCGAGAAGCGCATGCAGTTGTGACTATTATTATCTTATACCACGCAGTCACGGACATAACACGGAATTTGACTAGAAGCTCACTCTCTCTCCCTTTGATTCGCGATATCAATAAAGCGATGCTCACCAACGCCTAGTGTCGTGGTGTTCTGCATTATTGAGATGCGCCAGGTGTTCTCCGATTGCGCAAAGTTCTTTCTTGAAGGCCGTAAAAAAAGACGTCACGCGAACATGACACTTGTACAAAGTTCTGCCGTAGACTCCGGATGAAGTGTCTAAAAGTTACGTCCTGTGCCAGGACACTGCGTAACTCGATGCGACAAGTGAAAATGTTTATAGAAAATTGATTTACAGAGCAATCCAACACGGACGCAAACATATCATGGATAATGATATCCAATTAAATAATACTGTTAGAAACAGAGTAAACATTTAAATTGAGAAACTCTTTGAAACCATATAATTACGTACAAACCTATAATTTTTACTTTAATAAGTGATAAAAATAATTGAATCATATTTTTAAGTGATATACATGGAATAAATAATTAATTAATGGTCATCAATAATTCAATCAATTTACCGATTTGTTGCCAACAACATAGATGATACTTTGGATTTGGTCGTATTATTAAAGTTCGAGTAAACATCGATAAACGTTTTTTCGTATATTCGCATACCTAATCTTTAAAATAATTCTCGGCGTCAGATAAATGATCGTGATGAGTCGAGATAATGAGACAGGGAAAGACACTTCATTTCGACATCACGCGAGTTGTCGGGAATGCAGCAAATACGTAGATATGCTGCTGCATACATTTCCTTGACGACGAATGCGTTTGCATATTTATGCGTTTCAACGCCATTGAACTGTCGGCCGATTTCTTAGAGATGCGAGCTTTAACGCCTATTGTACAGAAAATCATGCACACGTGGCACATCGTTCAGAACGCGTTTTCTAATAGAGACGAATGCAACGCCAATTTATTTACAATAGCGCAAATTATATATTACTGGGAAATATGTGAGAAAATTTTTATTTATCACGCTGTTAAGTAAATATCTATATACATATATCAAAATTATAAAAGTGATCTTTGTAACAGAAAATTAAAAAGATTTTTTGTAATTTTCCACATATTAAAAAATGTACATATAGCAAATTGAACAGATAATTTCTAAAAATTTGCAAAATTCTCCATAAGTAAATATAGCTTGATTTGACGAGTTAAGTATGACTTAAAGTAATGAAACTTTTAACACTTAAACGAAAACTCGTTACACGTATCTAATCGAAATACGTGTATTATAGAGAATTTTACTCCAAAATTATTGGATTTCGAACGTCAGCGAGCTATTTGCACTTCATTTGAATAACAAGCCTACTCGAAAGAAACGTTACCGATAATCGATTTATCTCTTACAAGCACATCGTACAAGCGTATCGTTGAATAAATATCACCAGAGATGAGCGAGTATTTAACCGCAGTATTTGACTTTACTTTTGTATCTAACTTTCGAAAAGTACAACACTGCAATATCAACATTAATATCCTCCAAATCTATTTATAAAAGATACCAATCTCCGATATTCGCGGCGTGCCTTCGTCGTTTGCTATATATAGGGCCAATATCAAATTCAATATTAAAATCATTTTTTGAAATGTTTTTGCTTGAGAAAGTTTAATTTAAACTTCTTCTGTTTAAAATCATTAGAATAACAAACTCCGTGCAGCGTTTGCGCAAGTATAATTTTTCGTATACAACCTATTTGAAAAAGAACTCAATTTATGTAATGAATACGATCGCGCGGTGCGAGGCAATTAGTCATTGTCAAGAGTTCGCAAAAATGTATATATGTCTGGTCTCTACTTTCGTCGAGCGAACCACGCATGCTCGCATTCTTACTAGAGGGCTTCAGAATATTATCCGGTCGTCACTGATGATCGAAAGATATCGTATATGTTTCCCCATTTATTAGTATCATATTTCCTTGTTTCAGGAAACTTGTTAAAATGATAATTATATCGATCGATATCGAGTTTCACGTTAGAGTTGTAATAACTTACTATACAATAATAATAAAATTATAACATTTTCGTAGAAACTGACATTAATTGAGAAATTCAAGCCTCTCTCTCCATGAAATCATTAATTTAATTATTAAATATATTATATTAGATTAATGTGCAAATATTATATATGTATATGACACTTTTTACATAGGTTTTAAAATATTATTCATATATATTGAAATAAAATATAATCGTTGTCTGTATGAAAAATATTAAGTGCATGAAAGTTTCTAAAAAAGTTTCAAATTCCCTCATCTTATCAATAATTCTCTATTTCTAATTTGTAGAATTTATATTATAATTTACATTAAATGAAATCAGGATCTTGTGACAAACGAAATGATAAGAAAATAATCCTACTAAAGAGACAAATTCTGTATAAAGTTTAAGAAATAACTCCCCTTGTTCGGGTCCATTTCATTTTTAATCATCCAATTTTGAAAGTTAAATCCAATTCAATCTTAAATCTTTTCCAAAAGTAGAAAGTATAAAACATTACGTACTTAAAAATCTCAAAGAATGTTTTATTTATTTTATACATTTATACATGTTCCAACTGTATATAAGCAACGGATAAACGAGATTTCATCGTCGCGTTCACATTCAGACATTATGGAAGCAATGGGTCGACCGATTATGCGAGCATTGGCAGTATTATCTTCCTCCGAGAGAAAGAAAAAAAATCACATCTAAAAAAACACTCCCGATGTGTCACAGAATATTCTCCGGGCCAAGTAATTTGCATTAAAAAGTCAAGGTATCCTCGCTTGGAATTACCAAATAATCCATGACTCGATAGATTCTCGCAAGAAATTTTATACGCTAAGCAAAAAAACAAAAGAAACATTTCCATAAATAAATTTGATACCGACTCTTTCTTAGCAAATGTTTTCGAATACAAAATCGCTATCGTCAAACGTTTGAAAATTAAATTTGAATTAAAGTTAATTCGTTGGTTTCGCTATTTTTTTTTCCTTAAAATTATATCTGAAATTTACCTATTCTGGAAAAAAATAAAGAGATAAAATCTTAATTTAACTATTTTGATATACTTTCATGTATGTTGAACATACTTGTATGTTAAACAGTGAGAAAATTTTCTTCGTCAGTGGATAAATAACAGTAATGAGGCTTTTTTGACTATAACCGGCAATCTTTATTAACAAGTCAACACAATGGTGATGACTTATTAATAAAGATTACGAATTATAGTCAAAGAAGCCTTATTACTGATACTTGTATGTTCCTAATGAGTATTTTGTGAATATTAGTACAGCTTTTCGACTTTATCGTCATCATTGAATTACTCTAATAATTCTAATTTAACATAACATAATAATGAGCTAAAGTCAATTGCCCTAATGATAGCTCATTTTATTAAATATTTAATCAGACACGATTAATGAAAAAATAAACGCATACTTCTCATCCACTATCCTGTTTAATTGAAATAGAAATGCTTAAATAAATCAATGAATCATATATAATCATATCTTCGTTCGAGAAAAGTAATGAGAAATATGTAAACTTCAACGATCAAACTCCATTTAGGAAATTGTTAAAAGAAACATTATAGAAAGATCATATTTTTCGATTTATCGTAATGTCCCTTTATCGTATATCTCGTGATGACAAAGCTGAAACATTATTACAATGGACTTCAACCGTACTATTCCATCTCGGACGTACATTACATTTATTGAACACGCGAATATTCACTCGTTGCCTGCGCCAACGAATTCATAAGATCCATTTAACGTGGCTGCTTGCGGTATCATTTCAATTTACGTAAATAATACTGCGTGCATCAATGCTAATGCAGGCTCAAGAGAGGAATTGCCACCGTAACGCATTTGCGCGGAACACACAGGTTTTTAACGCGGCGTTTACGGTACGCGCAAAGTACGCGATAAACTAGATATTGCGAAAGTCTCCCTATTAATAGTACGTACATGCGTATCGATCGGAGGGATACACCTTCAAGGAAGCTCGGCGAATCAGTCTGCGCAGAATGATTATCTATTGACGATTCTTGAATATTCGACCAGTCTCTCGAATCTGATCTCGTGGGCGTTTTTATATCTGTGTGAGAAACGCTGGATGTGCGATCGCAGATGTACATACATATACATATATTTGATACGCTCACTTATAAATGCGAGGCATTATCTAATGGATGTAAGAAGATAATATAGAATCGACTGGCCTTCAAAAATAGATTAAAAAAGACTGCTACATCGCTATTGCGGACAAATATCCCGATGACACGCGAATGAATCCTTGCGAAAAGAATTTTCTCTGCAATTTGTTAAGTAGGGGTTGAAAATTGTGTATAATCTTGTATAATTTAGATTTCGATCTAATCTCTCACTGATCGTAAAATCGTAATAAGTTAATGATAAAACAATAATAATGATAATATGTATGACAAAGTGATTTAAAAATAGTTCATAACTTCACAATTAGTAATCCAGTTTTTCTATAGCACACAAAAATATACGACTTTTATATTTTATAATATTGAAAATTGAAAGTTATAAAAATTATAATATAAAATTTAGTTTCTCTCTCTCTTTCTCTCTCTCTCTCTCTCTCTCTCTCTCTCTCTCTCTCTCTCTCTCTCTCTCTCTTCCTCTCTTGCTTCGATCTTGCGGTGTACCAATAAACCTGAACAAATCCAATGTATAAAAAGGTCGAACAATGAAAAAACTAAATTAAAAGATGACAAAGGGAACGTACTTGTGGTCATACACAAATTATAATCTGCCATTCAATATTTGGAGTGGAATATATATCGTGTGTAGCTCCCGATTTCATTACGGTAGGTATTTCCAATAAAACGTGTAATACTCCGGAGAGCAGGATAGCCGCCACCCTTACGTCGCTGTCGAGAAATTCTCAAAGAACAGTAATAAGAATGTTAGTTTTACCAGCCAGTCCTACGCAAGTCATTAAGGGATAAAAACCAGAGGTACATAAAGGTCCCTCATTGACCTCTCCCGTCAATTCTCGAACGCAACTATGATTTCCGCCTCGGCAAAAATTATTAACGTCTATATAGATGTACAATATGATAAAGTTACCGATATATAATTAATTTTATAATATATATTGAATGCACAGAAAATTAATAAAACAATATCTACATAACAACATAAACTAATATCTAAGATAATTATAGAAAATGACAACTGACTGAAGAAAATATTTTTCTGTAATAATTTATTAATCAACTTCTTAAGTAAAATTGAACAAAATAAAAAGATGTAAAAACCTATAATATGTATATTGCATATATTAACACATTCGAGTATTATTATATCATCAGATAATTTTTATTATATCGTATACTATTTTTACTATTTCATAAAAATTATATCGATAATTGATTACTAACAATTGAAAACTGTTTCATACGGCGATAAAAGTTACACGTGTAAAGCGCGTCTGTACTCGACCTCCATAAACCGTTCGATACTCCAACTTGAAATTTTAAACAACGAGTGTCCTTACACGTGCTCTCGACATCTTCACTTTTTTTCATTACCTTGCACTATTCATTTCTTTGCCTTTTACCCCAATTAGCTCTCGTTTGATCAACTCTTAAATACATCTTGTCAAAAAAACTACAATCGATATTAATAGTCTCATATTAT
Source organism: Temnothorax ravouxi (assembly GCA_030770255.1). NCBI lineage: Eukaryota > Metazoa > Arthropoda > Insecta > Hymenoptera > Formicidae > Temnothorax > Temnothorax ravouxi. The sequence continues at coordinate 130,058 of JASTWP010000076.1, forward strand.
AAAGACAGAGGCTTAGTCCTCAAAATTTTTGAATTTATAAATTATATTTACGATTTTCTGCACAGAAAGCTTTACTAGTATAACCAATAATTAAGGAGTGGACTAAGGGAAAACTTTGTTAAATAACCATTTATTTAAATAATAAATAATTTCAATAAATTTATTAAATAATGTAAATAAATTTATATGCAAATTATAAATCTTTAGAATTAAGTCTCATTTGATGAAAGTAATTATCGCGTTCTATTTTAATACAAGTAATCTCAAGAAAGCTAATTTCTTATCATCGCTTCATTACTTTTTTTTCAAAAGATGCAATAATAAAAATAAACTATTACATTTTTAATTTACAACATTATTTAATATTGTAGGTTATTTTCATTCATTTCGCAGAACCTTCAAGTGCTAATAAAATCATGATCGTTCTCGGACATGTTCGTAAAATCTTGGCAGAGCTCTCGGCAAACTTGTCAAACGAGGAAAAATAAACTAAAGGTAATCGGGAGATGAAGGGATCGCGAAACATCGTGACGTTCGACAGAGAAGTGCATTAAATAAAGAGGTCATGGCACAGTCAAGGTTGCCACAAGGCAGAAAATATTTTCGTGATGGATGATGCAGAAAACGAGTTATTAAATTTGTCGGTCGCAGATTAGATTGTTAGTTAGACTAATATTACGTTCGACAGGCAGCCTTGTAAAAAAGATGCATACGTCAAACCAAGATTTTTCAAATGTAATAGCTAAACGCGCCATTTTACTGTGTATTCATAAATTTAAAAAATAATTTTTAAAAAAATTTTATAATTAACTTAATTTAAAAAATTTTTTTATTCCTTAGAAAATTCATGTTAAAAAATCCTGTTCAAATTTTTAAAAGACATTGTTCGCTAAATATAAAAATTCACTCGTTATTAAATAACATCTCGCATAATGTTAACAAATAAGTAGAAAAATTAGTGTGCTAAGTTCTGAAGACTTGTCTCTATTATTTTATGTCTCCTACCTATTGCAACCTCGAATATTTTTTATCACATCTGTCATTAAACGATTAGAGACGCAAATGTCGATGACGTAGTAATGATAGTGCGTTGTCAAGCTCGATCAAAATTACATGCCACACGTAATAATTTATTTCCCGAATACATAGTCTATTTTTTATTAGAGTTACTAGTTTATTATCAAATTATTAAATTTTAAGTTGAATAAAATTTTAAAAATGAAATAAAGATGCTTGGCTTTTTATTATAAATTATTTTCCAAATGATTATACATACATAAGATATATATTTGCTCGGTATTCCGCGGTATCACTTTCGAATCTCTATATCTTCCGGCGATCTATAAACTATATACGGACAAATAATTGAATTCTATTTCAGTCACTAATTTACATTTAGCCACATCATGCTAATTTTACCTAAAACTCCGTAACTTCCGCAAGCCATGTCATTCCCGATGATTTAGACACAACCGGTATATCGCGCGTCTTTTTATAACAAATATCTGTTTTAAAGAAACAGATATTACCAAATGCAATGGCAATCAAATTTTTCCAAATCAATCAAGTACAATCAATATAATTCAAATTCCAATACAATCAAATATTCCAAATTCTTAATTAATGATTATTACTATGCCAATGAAATATGTAATAAAATAAAATACGATCTAATTAATTTCGAATCAAAAGAAATATTATTTTATATAGAAAATATGTGCGATATGTGTGTTTTAAAGTCAAATTAAATTTGTCACGAACGAGTGCGAGTCTTTGTCTTTGATATCATATATGGAACCAAGAGAACAGCAAATTAAATTTTTATAAGATATGAATAAACATAACGTATTATTACTATAAATTAGAAATAAACAATTGAAATTTGGAAGATTCTAAAAAAATGCGTTTCTTTTCAAGATTTAATGTCTAACCAATGAAAAGACATACTGCTCTTCTGCATTTTCTATATTTCAATAAACTTTGTATATAAAAATAAATATATATAGTTCAACTTTTCCTTATTATATACCTAAGAAAAAAGATATAAATGTATAAAATATATTACTAAAATTTAAGCGCGCACACGCTCTGCGCAAACTTTTTTAAATTTAATTTTAATTAAACAAATTTCTATAAAAGAGAGAGAAGAGGAGAAGAGAGAGAGAGACTTTTTCATGCTACAACTATTTGCATTTCAATAATGCAATTTGCGATTTTAATCAACGAGTTAAAATAATCGTTCAGTCGTAATGAGTGATAAAACAATAATTAAATTATAAACGCAAATGTAGATCACGCGAATTTAGATCAGAATTTGTTGGAAATATATTATTGGGTCAAACCGAATCTGGTTCCTCAATGCCACGTCATTTACTGCGAAGAGTCACCATATTTAATTTTTGTCGTTACGATTTCGCGGCTATCCGTTCGTTTAGCATACTACGAGACTTAATTCCCATCTGTTAACGACAAAGCCACGAATGATACAAGTATGTCAGAATTGAGTTGTTACAACTTAGAATTAGTTAAGCAAAAATTACCTTCGATAATAGTCTAAAGTTTACTTTCAATTGCCTCTCGCACAGATGAGTTAAGGCCGCTTTAAATTAACTTTCCCGGATAAAGTTTGAGATAAATTTAAATCCACATGTCAAATGCAGAGATATCGACAATTCTTTAATGAAGAAATTTTGCTCTTTGACGCAAAGCGTTCTACGAATCTTTAGCTGTCTGCGCGCTTGGTACTATACACGGAGAGAATTTTTTGTTAAATTTTACCCTTAAATTCACTACAAACTTGGGACAACTTGGCAACCAAGGGATTTTTAAAATATACAAAAAACATTTTACGAACAACGTGATAAAAATTACCATGCAGATTGGTAAATATTGAAAAATTATTGAAATTTTCTAGATATATTTTAGTAAAATTAATCAAATATATTTTATATTTTAATGAAATAGATATTAATATTTCTTATTATGGTGGATATTAATCAGAATAGCTCACATAAAATTCTTGGTGGTACATGTTGTCCCGCAACTACCATGATTTCAGGGTAAATTTTAAGAGAAAATTCTCTCCGTGTACCATTTTATGTAACAAATTATAGAACAATTACTAATATTATAGAACAAGCTATAGAACTATTACTAATATTACACTATAAATCTCACGACTTAATCCTTCTTTCCAATAAATAATAAAACATGTATGTCAAATTTTAAAACAGATCTTCAAGAAAGTTCTACTGACGGAAGCCTCTTTATACAAATCCACTCATTTAATATTTAAATCGTCTATAGTTTTAATTTAAATCATACATACAAAAAAAAATAAAATAATACAATCGCAAGGAAAATAAGCGCGCGATTTTAAACAGATCTCTAACAGAGAATCTCTCAACGTCTTTTTCCTACGACGATCTCTTAATTCCGAGGAGCCGGCGCTGATCCGCCGACGCGCGTTGTGAATGAAGAGATCTGGACTGCGAAAGTTACTGCGATCGCGGTATATAGCACGATGGCCGGCTGAATAGCAGAGCGAGAGACCACGTGAACGCGCTGTGAAAACGAGCCGGCGACGGCAGCTGCTACCGCGCCCGCGAACGAGCGAGCCCCGAGACACCGCGCCGCGCCGGCCAGTTCCGCGAGGTCGTCGTTCTACGAGCCAAGGAGCTTAGCGGTATTCCTCTCTCTTCCGTACGTCCCCGGGACCGCCGCGCTGCCGCCGCCACCGCCGCCGCCGTTGGCTGCTGATTGACCCTAGAAACCCACGGGTGCGCAGCATCGCGTATGATGACCCCGATGAAAAATTCGTGATTACGAGCATTGCGGCGAGCTTCGTGAATCTAGCTCCCCGGAGATTGAAATAGAGTAAAAGGAGAAGAAGATAAAGAAAGAGAGAGAATAAAAGAGACTGATACCACGTCCCAAAAGAGATAGGGGAACATAAAGAAAGAAGATCGTGGAAATTTAAATTACGAAAGATACATTTAAAGAGAAAAACGCTAGACGTCGGCATTATTCAACGCAAAAGTGGGTAGATCGTAAGCCAAAATATAATAAAACTAATAAAAGTAAATGTGTGGCTTCAATAATTGTACCAATAATTTAATTTAACACATTTAGAAACATACAAAGGCTATATCTTGCGTATAATGGGATTTATTCAGATAATCTTCTTTTCTGAAATAAAATGTTAATTAACAATTGCCCTTTCCTTTATTTCTGTGCACGTATAATAAATAACTTTAAAAACAGGTTTGTAATTTCAATTTCTGATCGTCATCAACTTCTACAACAATAATATGTACCAATATAAATGATATTTCCTGAGCTTGTAGTGACGATATTCGGTTGAATAAAAGTATCGTCGCATTATATTTCAAATAATCGTTAATGAAGATACCACACTCACTCAAACTGGTATCGCCTACTGCGGCATCATAACGGTCCAGTCACGACGAAACCGTTCCACGCCGGGTTTATATAAGGCTGCATGGTATTCGCTATATTTTGGGTTACGACCGGCGCGGCGCGCGAGATTCGATCGTTCGTAAAACGAATGTCCCGATCGTCGACGGTATTAAGCACAATTCGGGATAAAACGTGTTCCAAAGTAGAGCGAGGTAAAAACCGTATTCCCATATCGTAGACACATGTGTGTCGGGTAAAAACCGCCCAAAATAGAATCGATAACTTTTAATATCCAACAAGTAACAGGCCTGTTCTTTTTAGCTGAACTTCTTACGCAGTTTATCTTTTCTCCGTTTCTCTCCAACGTGAAAAAAAAGAGAGGAAAGTTGAACCGTGCAAGAAGTTCCGCAAAAAAAACAGACCTAATGTTAAATATTAAAGAAATAATTAGTATTTGATTTAAAAGTAAGTAAATAGAAAACTACGTTGTTTTTCAAGCGGGATGAAATTTTGAATTTGAAATTTAATCACCCCGGAAGCGATCTCTAACATGGAAAGTTAAAGGAGATTAAAGAAATCGCGCCGGTACAATAATCGCTAGTTTGTCGCAGCGTTTAACAGAAATATTATATAGATAAATGAAAGAGATATATATATATATATATATATATATATATATATATATATATATGTATAATTAATTTCTCGCGGCTCGATGAAAGGACCGACACTTATAACTACTCACGATTGGATCAATTGTATCAATTAGAAGATTAGAAAATTGTTGCAACGCTAGATCGTCGTATCATTATTCGACGACATGTCGACGGTTCGACACACAGCAGCAGCGGCGAACTGTCCTTCCTTACGAGTCACGTCGAAATGAGAAACGTTCATTTCTTCGTGTTAGTGCACAGCGAAAATACGCCGATGAGTCCGCTTTTCACTAAAACACCGACCGCAACGCTGTTATTTTTCCTCGTTTCCTGCGATTAATTGCTTAGAAACTCGCGAATGTTTTTACTCATGATCATGTAACGTTGCAATAATGCGTCACGCGAGTTTTTTTGCCAATCGTCGACACGCATATACGTACGTATATTCGTTTTCGTCGTGAATCCTCGTGTCATTTTTTAAATGTCTTATTTGCATCCATATAAACGTCATTCGAGTTTCCGAGGCCATTATGCAGAAATTAACAAATAGCGTCGTATGAAAGATATCCAATATGACATTAATTTAATCCTATTGCACATTTAAGAAATTCGGATATATAAATCAAACTTGGCGTTTACAAATTAGAAAAAAAAAACAGAATCTTTTGGGAAATAAAATTTCAATTTGTATAAGATTTTTTGACCGATCATCATTTCTCGAAACCATTGATATTTCAAGCGAGAATTAAAGACTCTGGAGAAAAGGCTAAAACTCCCTTCATAAACAAACAAGACGAGTTCGTTATGTAATACCAGTCCATCTCTTTCGAGAAGGCAAACATTTTCCATTACTTGCAAACTGAAAAATTTTAATTAAGGAAAAATCGATTCCAATCTAATTCAGAGTAATGTCATTAAATTTATATTAGCTTCCACGCTACATCATTACGTACATTATACGCATACTGATATCAACAGTAATGTGTTTCAATCGATTTCTTAATATATTTAGAATTTTCTTGAGCGCGCATAAACACACACACACATGCACGCACACAACACACACTTGCACATATACCTATTGACGGCGAGATGGATAATTTCTCCTTGAGAGAATTTCTCTGTCGTGGGAATAATCTCCGGTCGTGTATCGCGCAAAACTAACATATTTTATAGTCGAGATACGTAGAAAACGAAAGAGAGAAAAACGTGAGACGTGTTAAGGCCGGAATCGCGGTCGGTCTCTCGTCACTTTGAGCATCGTTGGCCTCTCCACTCATCTTCTTCGTACACAACCTGTGCCAGTTGTTACACGCTTGCGACGTCAGTGACCCAAATAGGACGACGGTACGCGGTGCTAGGGAAAAAGAAGAGAGAAAGAGAAAAAACACGTTCTCTCGAATCTATATTAACCCTAGCGCGATAAGGCGTGCACTCGAACGCGTTCCTCCTTCGGTAATCCTTTTCTCGCGTCCGTATATATTTAGCCCAGAAGAAGCTATACCGAGAAGCGCCGTGTCTTTCTTTGTCCATTGCAGTAACGCGAATTCGAAAAATGAAACCATTAGCGTAATAAAAAAAAAAAGAAGCGTGATTTTTGCAAATATCGAAACATCGAAAGAATGCGAAGAATCTGATTCTGCGTTTTATTCCGCGCACGAGAAAGATAAATTCGTTATCTCGCTTTCGCGGCCGGTTCCGATATTTTTGGTAACCATTGTACCCAATGTGTATAAAACTGTCCGTCACTTAATGCGCAATAGTGGATTCGATTAAATCGCAATAACATTTCGATTTCAACAACGGAATTCGGAATTAATATCGCGACGCCATTCATCGGGAATTGCGTGCGTCGAAATCGATGCACGTAAGAGCAACTTAAATATATTTTACCATATAAAAATATCCCGAGAATATAAATAAGGTATGTAAACAGCAATAATTGCATGAAGCATCAATCACTGCAATCAGTTATATAAATTACGAGATATTTAATAATATCGAATTATATACGATTAGCGGTATTATTATATTGTACAAATACTACAAATTGTCAATTTAGTGATCCTCCTAACTAAGCGGCTATCTGATTGATTATCCGTTGCTACGCTAATTCTAAATGCAAAATAAATAGTTATCTGTAATAATAATTAACAAGCAATCTGCCCGCATATGCTACAATATAATGTGCCACATATAAACTTATTATTTTTTTCGTGTCTTCCAAATATTGAAAAATATATTTAGAAAAATGAAATGATAAGTCATTTCGTTGTGTAAAAACAATTGAGCGGCGAATTTAATTATTTTGAATTGAAGACATTTTCAGAATCGCGCAGTCACAAAAAGACGTCCAGCGATTCTCCGTGGAATTATCTCGTGTAAATTACGCTGTTAATTTTACCTTTTGTTGCGTCGCGACTTTGAGTCATCCTTCGTGTAGAACCCCTGAACGAAGCAAAGCATTATGGGTTCTTTGAGCTGCACCTCTCCCATGCACCCTCGTTCGCGCACTCTCTTCCGATGTCTCTCTAATTGCAAGATCCGCACGAGGAGTCACGAAACTCCCAGATTTCCGTCTTTTCTCACTAATCAGACTTTTTCGTAGATCGCGAATTGTGTCCCTTTCCCTCGAGTCCAATGTTTCCAAGATCAGCGACACCGATCTTCCAGGGCGTTTTCGTTTCCGTAGAATATCCAGAGTGACGGCGCGAAGATCCAGATTGATGAAATTTATGATACTTCGAGATCGCGCTCGACTGCGATCCGGAGTTTCGCGCGATTTATGAATCGATCGGCTGAGAACGAAGGGCTTCGATCAGCTGACGATTCTGCAACTTCTTCCTCGGCGAGTATAATCCTCCGCGAATCGATTGTCTCTTAAGAGACGAGGAACGACGCGAGAAACGCAATGCTGTATACCCCGTCGTCGGGGGTTGCGGGGGCGAGTATGTGGGCACCCTTAAGGTATCGCCACGCGGTTGCCAGGCCAACAACCAGGAAAGGGCGAAGCACTCGACGAACTGCGTACTAACGACAAGAAGGCACGAAGCCCGTGCACTCTATTGATTCTCTTCTCTCTTCCTCTTCTCTCGCTCTACTCTCTCCTCGCTGGTCGTTAGGCGAAGATCAACAAGAGTGTCGTTGACTGAGTATTTTCAACGATTAGAAACCGATCGAACGTCCATCGATTCAGGTTTCTCAAGGCGTCGCAGATGTGCAGATCTCTCGTTTGCTGCGGTCAATTGTGCTTCTTTTTTATAATACGTTCGATATTTTACCTGCGGATGCTGGAGGCGGAAGAAGAGGAGGCATCGATACTTCGTCGTAGGTCTATTTTTATTTTCCAGTCAATTACACAGGAGTCCCTTGATAAAATAAGCGTTAAAGGATACTTAAAATATATCCGTCCGTTTGAGAGTCTCATTCGAGGACAATTATTATAAAATACAAGTGGTGGCGAACGAAAATTCGACAAGTCCGATCTCTACGGGTTGTACGAACAACGTTCGAGGACGTCCAAGTCCTTCCATTTCCACCGATGGACGGGAGATTGTTCCATTCGTTTTCGGATAATACCTCACTCCAGCCTCCACCGCGGCGTTATATTCGTTCGCAAAATTTGCTCGGCCGAGATTCACACAGATTTAATGACGCGTGCATATCCTGCTGCGTGTGGCTAATGAGCGTAATTAAAACCTCCCGCTCTTATCGAGGCACGCATCCTCGTTGGATCCGTTCGTTGATAATCCACCACACGTTCTGTCGTACACCACAACTCGATTTATTTATTGATCAACAACAAGAACAATAGCGATCTCTGAATCGCTTCGTTCCCAATGGAAGCGTCCAACTCTCGTTACCTCCTGCACCGTCTATAAAAATTCATTCATAAACGATTCCAATCCGAAAAGCGCATTCGGCTCGCGTTATCGGGATTATCTCTATTCATGTCGCGATATAGTATCGGGCATATTTAAACCTCTCCATGCCACTCGCGTCGGCGTCGTCTCGCGAGGAATCCGCGAAATCGGAGGCGCGATTTAAATCGCGATCGAAGAGATACGGTCCAAAAAATCACCGATCGATCGGATCCCGCGCGGGTCGGCGGTATCCTGCGCCTCGGGGTTATCGGGGGTTAACGCTCCCCAGGTCGGTTATCTCTCCGGCAAGCCGGATAGAGGAAAAGGGAGAGCTCGGCGGCACCGATGGCACTCTCGCTCGGCGATGGCACACACGGACTCGAGATGAGGCAGCGGCGGAGCTCTCCTTCGCGCTCGCCGGTGAGAAAGAATCGGCGACACACGCGGCGCGACTTTAAACGTGAGGGACGGGACGATACGAACAAGCCGTATCTCCATCCGACACTGGCGGCGGCGGCGAAACACCACCGCCAACCGCCATACACCGATCAGCGCGCGCGTTCCTCTCTCCACAGCCACCGCCACCACCGCCACCGCCGCCGTCCGTCGCTCGATACGTCTCCTCTATATACCGCCTTCGTCCTAACTCGCGAAGCGACGCCGATGCTTGTATATGTTCAACGAGCCTCACGTGCGCGTTGTCTCCTGACACGCACCTGCATACACGCACCGTCTTTTTACACGCGCCGCCGTCGAAGCAGGTGGTTGAGAAGTTGGAACCGGTGCCGATACACCACCACGCGAGAAAAAAAGTCGGCACTTTTCACAGAGAGGTGATTGTACGTGCGATAACATCGTAAATGATCACATCGTTAATTTTCGCGTTTCAAAGATTATATACACTGTTAAAGGATGAAATTTAACTTAAACCAATACCTGGAGTTAAATAACATTTTGTTATTTTTAACTACCATATGTGTATCAAAATTTATTATTCTAACACGAAACAGTATTATTCTAACTTCAATGGTTTAGTTAAAAACGACTTAAATTGTGTATAATTTATTGACACTACGAATTTAACAGTGTAGGTATTTATACATATGTGTTATTATACATATGTGTTTAGAGTAGGAGAGAATGTTTCCCATACTGAAAGGTTTTGTGTCCTTCATGTGGCCGATAAAAATTAGAATAGAGCCATTAATTCGTTTCTAATTGAATTGTATTTGCGAAAAAATTTTTTTTCCATAAACGTTGACGGATTTTATATACATCGCACGTGGCATTATTAATTCTCAGATCAATACACATTTTACGTATTGAAAACACTTCGTTCGTTATCGTTAATACGAGCAATAGGGAAGCAAAGGCAATAAAACGGAATGCTTTTATACAATTACATTAATTGCTATACCGAATGTTTCTGCTTTCCTGAAAAGCAGGCACTCTGAAGTAATTTCCGTCTATATTCACCCGTCTATATATAAGTAATTTCCTGTCTAAAAACAATCTAACTAATTGCGTTATTATTTACGAAAATTAAATGTTTCTATGTCTCTTTACGGAATATTATGATAAAATTTTGCAAAAGTCAAGCTTGCGGAAAAGTTGTCTTTTACGTTATTAAATCGAGTGATATTTGGCGCAATAATCGCGATAACCGCAGTTTTGTTGTAACGCTAGTATCAGGTAGTATAAAGTTCCGCTTGTGAGTCGATTGCGACACACAAGTAGTTTAAATGCGAGTGCGCCTCAGATCCGATTACTAAATTATTGCAAGCCTCGCAATGGACTCGACTCTTTTTTTCTTCTACTTTCGCAGCGCCGCGACAACGTCTTGCGACACGTGTAGTAGGTGCCGTGTGTGTCTGCTCGCTAAATTAATACTGTATGCGTCGCACTTTCTATGCGCTTAGAACCAACATCGAAAGCGAGCCACAGTTAAGAGTCAATAAACACGGCAGTTTAACGTATTACCGGCATTTTTCCCTCCATTATGCACCGCAATTGCATATTGCATAAAGCGAGATTTTCCATGAGAATTTTCCCTGACAGTTATCCATCTTGCCTTAACTTTCTGATACGATTGAATTTTCTGACTTGAAAAGCCGTGCGTGATATAACGATCGATCTTGTTACTCGTGTAGCAGGTGCAACGTATAAATCTTATGATCAGAGATTAAAACGGAACTCGATCAATATCTTTAAGATTGAATAGTAACTAACATTTACTTCGCCAGTAATTAACAGTATCTTGACGATTAATTGACCGAAACCAATGGTCGTATTGTCATGACGATTAAAAAAAATGATAGGGTCGATTAAAAAGTCTTTACTGTTAATCTTTAACACTGCGCGAACACCGTGTTTTTTAAGCAGTCATCCGGACATCCTGGGACTTTTAAGTCCAAAGGGTTTTTGAAAGCGTTTCTATGTTACAAAAAAAATGTATAAAAATTCCATCTTTAAGATTTCAAAGAGTGATTTCTATACTTACATAGACCGAAAAACTGTTGCAATTTTTTTTCCATTCTCGTGGGAGTCATAAAAGTGAAAAGTCGACTGTGCCTTAAAAGACCCACGGTGTCCGCGCAGTGTTAAAAATGTCAGTAATATAAGACATTTCTATGCAACTTATTCATCGAGCACATTTAAATATGTAAAGGTGTTAACTGCTTGCGTCTATAACATTTTAAGCGAATCTTGTGACTTCAGATAAATCTTAATAAATTTATTGTAACGGATAAAAATAAATTTTACATTCTTGTTTATCCTTCGGAGATTTACATATTCATATTCTTGCAAAAATAAAAATCAATATATGTCTCGTGGTACTGGATAATTTTTGCGAAACGCGAAAGAAAAAGATTAATATTGAATAAAATAAGTGGCTGATGAAGTGGCTGATTGAAAAAAAAGAAAAAAAATTACTAGCGAGGTCAAATTCATAGTAACGATATGTTTAACATTTTTACCGAAATTGGGAAACCGCGTGTTACGTAATAAGCAAGACCGGAGAAACAGATGCAGCTTAACTCCGAACGTCAATACATCTTTGGCAAACAGCGAATTATACTTAGACGACTCACTTTAAAAACCATGTGTCTTATAATATTTGCACAAACATACGAGAACAAGTAGACCCGCGATTAAATATACGCGTTCCATTTTAGGAGTCCATTATTATCTTCGCTTGTAGCAAAATATGCAATGACTAACTGTTTCGAAATCATATATGAATACATCTTTAGCAAGTTATAGCAAATATGGTCACTACCCAATTTAAAAAACTATGAGATTGACACTGATTTATAATCTCTACATTATTATTTGTGATTAGTAAAAAAAAACACTAGAGAATTTTATATTAATTTTATGCACTTTTTTTATTGCATGATTATTTTTCATCGACTTATTGTTTTTTTTCTTAATTTGTTAACATCAACAAGTGGATAAAAGGTTGAAATTTATTGCACATGTAATTTGCATATGATTTTAAGAATTTTTGTTGCATATATTCTCGTCTAATTACCCGCACACAATACTCGAGACATTTAAGTTTCCGTCAAGACTAAAAGCATTAAAACCTTCGTCACAAGGACTAATTAAAATTAACTGATTCGTCATTTTTTTCTCGGAAAACAGAGTAAATAAAAATACAAAGCAAATTATCAACTACAATGAAAATTAAGTTACATAATTTACAATTTATGAAGGAAGACTTATAACGAGATATTAAATAACGATTAGTATTCTTTTTCGCTTCCTCGAACCCATCTAACAACATTTCTCGCACGTCTACAAACGAGTTACCTGTTTCTAAGATGGTAATTCTTGTCCGGCTCTTTACCACGTTATCCGGATGCATTCACTGTCACTCACGACGAAAACGCGCCATTCCGAGGTGGGATCTGCGACCCTTCTGATGACAGCGACTGGTATCGCAGACTCGCAGCGTCGCGTTTGTTTCCCTTGCCGACGGAATAAGCGCGATGTGTACGGGGAAAATTACCGGGTCGCAGCCGTTATCTGCGGCACGGGTTATCTGCGACGAGAGGCGACGACAATAATGATACCAAAGACGGCTCTGTCGCCGTCGTCGTCGCCTCTCGTCGCCTCTCGCGGCGTTGCAGCGCTGCATGCAGCATCTGCGCGCGCGGAGTCTGATAATCTTCCGCCTCGCCGGGAAAAGGAATCGTGGATCGAAGTTCGACGTGTATATCGCGATAAAAACTGTCTATAACTTGGTCTATAATCAATAAAGTTCAATCGATCATTTACACGGCGGACGCTTTTAAAGACGCGCCCCGACCGCCGATAGGAAATTGTATGCGATTTAAAATAACTTATGCGTGCGTTTTAAATGGACGGTCATTACGCGTATTAATTCGCGGATATATTAATTCGGGCGTGTTAACCACTTGTGCAAATTTAAATCCCACCGCGGAGTGATTATTATGTTGTTACTATAGGGGATTAACCGTCAGACAGTTAAATATTTTGACGTACAAATATTATCGTACCTAGTTGAAAAAAATTGATAAATTGTTGCAGTTAAAATTATACTCAGATTTAAAAACTTGATAAATTAATAGAAAATAATAAAAGTTTATTATAAATAAGTACCAAAAAACTCAAACAATTAATAAATGTCAGTGCCACAACAGTGTTCATGTCGCTATATTTTATTAAATTATAATTTTCAAACGTTTCGTTCTGTCATTAGGCCATATCTTCAGTATGACAAGTTATTTAAACAACAATTTATTATTAAAATTTATTATTTCATATATTATGTCCTATGTTTATGTATTATTTGTGTAATAATAATTTCTTCAATAAAAAAGGCATTATTATTATTTCTTTCTCTTATTTCATATAAAATTAGATTTAAAAATAAAAAATTTCTTTTAAGAAAGAAAATACATATATTTCGTTCGAAATAATTCGACCGAATTATATTTCTTCGCTCGAACTAATCAGGAAATTGTCTCTTGCGCTATCAAGATAATTATGCGACAAATAATAACGACACGTGATTCTCGAGAAACCAAGTTCCAAGTTTATGTTTTTGATATCTCGATGATCATCGTGTTTTCCACATACTGTATACAATATGGCTCACGGTGAAAATATACGCTCATCAGTTATGCATTTTGTCACGATATACCTATTGTAATCGACAGATCGTGATATAATAACGTTACAAGCCGAGTACAAACGGTACTATTCACTAACACGCAGCCAGAAATTAAAACTTAAGGGGACCGGCATCAGACGTTTAATTAATCCGACAGATAATGCGACCCCATGAAACCCCTCACGCGACATCGACGCTGGATTTGCGTCATATTCAACTGGCTTCGTATCATTCTTCGCACTTCTTATCGTTACGCGTTATACAATCGATGAGAATTAAGCGGTAACGATAACTGACATTACGATATACGTCCGAGGTGTTTTTCTGCCGAATTATTTGCCGTTAAACTCATTATTAAATATTTTCTTATTTACACTGTTAAATTCGTAGTGTTAAATTATACTCAATTTGAGTCATTTTTAACCATTTCTATAAATCACCATTGCTCCTACTCAATATGTCGTAAATTTAACTAAAACGCAATGTTAATTTAATTTTGGTATTGAGTTTGTCATATTAAATTTCATTCCTTCAACATTTAGCAGTATACGTTGATGGTAATATTCTAAAATAAAGTTTTAAATTTTTATCAAAGTAAATTAGTCGAAATTAACTGCGGAATTTCATAATTTAATAATATTATGAATTGTGAATTTATTTCGTATGTATAATTTATACGTATTTAGATAATTTAATCAATCAAGTTTCATGTCCTTTTTGTTAATATATGCTTTCTGTATACTTTTATCTATCCATTTTTTATTCTTACAACTTTGTATTTTTTTTTATTCCTAAACTAACAGATTCATTTGAGTGCGTGACTTGCCAAGCTCAGATACTCGTTTCATTTGCCTCTCGTTAACACGGTATATTGTATTCAATGCAATGTTTAAGATCGACAGTTTCGACCGCAAAATGCACCGTTGCTCCAACGGCGCGCAATTGTAATTCGCTCGTTCCATCAACCGTATGCGCTTGTTAATGCCTTTTGATAGTACACGATAAGTGCTGCGCGCAAGGCCGGCCAGTGGCACGGACGACAGTTCATTGCACCGCATTTCTTTTTTTCCTGTCATTCGCGTCCATCCCTCTCCGGCATCCAGCAATAAAATCTACAAACAATGCCTTTTTCTCGATCTTCTGCCCTCAGAACGTCGTTATCGTCGCGCGCGATAGCGAGAAATAATAATTCCCGAAAGATATCGAGCAATTGCGAAAAATCGGGAATTTGTCGTAGCGCGATAAGTCAGTCGTACATTACGGTTTGACCGCATTGCCATATACGTCACTGTATAATTGCGTTTTATACATTACTATATAACGTAAAAGAAATAAATGATAGCGTTGCATGCAGTTTTCAGTTCTTTACGTATAATTATCAGTAATGAAATATTCTCATTTGATGCCAATAGAAACACGAACGCGAACGGTCACTCGTCCTCATATACACAGAAGCTTCCCTGAAAATTTCTCGACAACGTATATATTTAGCCGGGACATTAACTGGCTTGTTCCTTCCTCTCAAGCCGGTCTCTCTACTGGTCGTAAAATCAAACGCGAACGCGAGCAGTCTCGTAAAGATCAACGTGAACGCGAATAGAAGAGGGCTACGGGCACGAAACGGTATTAATAGCGAGATGGAAGAACGAGTCCTCTTTCTAGGGCGATCTTATCGGGCTACGGAGTCCACCAAGTAATGCCGCGCGGCTAAACCGGAGGTTATTATGGTAAAATGTTTCTGGTTAAAGCCGGTCCGCCGGACGTCAGCTCGGCGTCGCGGATAAATCACACATTCTTCCCACAGATCTCAACCCTGGGTAAGCGGTTATTGCTGACGTAAAAATTAACAAGTCATTACCTACGCCCCCCCCCCCCCGAATGACACGGTTCAATCTTTTGCGCATAATTCAAACAGGAGATATAAATATTAAAATTAAAGCAAATAACGTAAAAATCAGAATTTATATCTAATTTTACTGATTGGGCGGCATGTTTCAATTTAATGATCGAATGGTTCACACTATATTAATTTGATAGCATATTTCTTCAGTTTTGTTGAAGATTGGAAATGATAATTTTAACCCTAGTTCGCCATATTCCGCTCCAGTAGATGGCTGAACGTTTTCCAGTTTTCTAGTTTTCACATAGTAACGCAATTTTCTAGTTTTCTTATAATAAATTCAGTTTCAATTCAAATCATTTTCTTGGTTCTTGATATTATCATAAACATCTTATTCAAAGTCTGTATTTCCAATTTCTATAACAGTGTAAAAGCTTAAAAATATTAATTAGAATGAAAATGACAAAGTCGAGCGACCTCACGAACCGGAGTGTGGCGAATTAAGGACTCGAAAATAAGTGTAGCTATAGCTATAGGATTAAGATAAATATAAATTTTCGAAGTTAGATAGAAATTAAATATCAGAGAAAGGAAGTTTATCTATTATACCGCTTGAAGTTTGGACATATAATTAAATAAATATGCATGAAAGAATGGACGTGATAAACGCCAGACAAAGATTTCACGATCCGTGGAATCGTTTACGAATGTATATCTGCATCGAGAGTTGAAAAGAGCTAAATTAACGAGACAAAAAACGCTTCGTGTTCAAGACCTTAATTAAATTCTCAAAGGACGTTACGGCGTTAAATATAAAAATATATGATGCGATTTTTTACCTTATGGTCAACAACTACACGTGCGACACGCGAGCGTAAATAAACGTCGCTTATTAATATTAACTTTACTTGCTTGTGTGCTACCCTCGGAGAAAATATTGAAAGATATAAACTTATATATAGGTTATATAGATCTTAAACGCACAAGTTAACATAAGTTAGATGTAAATGTTTAAATAGACTTTAAATCTTGTTGGGATTATATAGAATGTATTATATAAATTGTGAGCACCCAATATAAACGCAAGTTTGTAGCGTTATGATACATTAAAAAGAGACGTTGTTCCTCGATAAATAACGCGGAAGTCACTTTTATCGAGACGATAATAGGGGTGCTCGAAGAGGTACTTTAATTGAGAAGACGATCCCGCATCCTGTTCATTCATCATAGTTTCACGCCATTAGATTTTGTCCCGCTAAAATGCCCACGAAGCTGCTTGGATGAAAAAAGATTCCATTACGCCGTTTGCGCAGTCATAACATCATTTCATAACGTTAAAGCAAAACGACACGTGTTATACAATATTATGCTATTTTTACGAAAAAATAGAGGTTATCTAATAAATTATTAATGTCCGTAGACGATGCATTTTTGTAATGATACTGATGAACAGTAAAACGTAGCAAACGTAATCTTAGATTCATGACCGAAGCATTCCGACGATATTAAAAGTAAAAAAAGATATCGTAATAAATAACACGATAAATTCCGCTCTCACATCAAGAATCACTTCTCGAAGAATAGAGGAGAGAAATAAAAAATGATTTCGTCGCGAGATAAAGGGGTTCAAATCGGCTTCAAAATCATAATCCGTTAAATAATCTCGTAAAAGTTAAATTTGCAGACAAATGCGTAAAATTACATACATCAAATTATATTAAACCAAATTAGTTGATGCAAAATAAAATTCAGATTTAATTATGTACGTCAGGAACGAGTCGCAACAGCAGATTATCGAGATCGCTCGTTCGCTCGCTCGTTAGTTCCGCGATCAAAAACGTAGAAAGCTCACTTTCCAGCGTGTGAGACATTAACCGCAGTTAATGTGCCATCGTGAGATAACCAAATGCCTGGTGCAAAACCCGAGAGAAAACTAGATCAAGAAGATTAACCTTAATATCAAAGGCTTGAGCGAAACCTTAGGATGCCATTTCGTGGGAGAGGAAAACACAAACTCGGGGGAAGCGCACTCGGGGAATCCCCGCGCAAAAACCTGCGGTTGCCCTAATTCGTCGCGATCCGATCCCTTTCGATCTTCCCGATTCGGTTCGAAAGTTCATGGATATATCGAGCAAAATATATTCCCAGTATATATATGTAAATAATATTCGCAGTATCTCGAGACGAAGCGAATTTCCGGTAAAAAGCTATCTACTTTCTATCGAGTCGTTTCGAAAGTAACGGCCGATCGCGCGCCAGCCTCGCACAAGACTACATCATTATCAATAAACTGGCACGGATCTCTTATTATCGAGCGCACTTCCACGTTCGTGCACCTTTTTTATCTTCACACACATGCCTAGCGGTGCATCGCGTCAGCTATAAACCACCGCGTAACAGTTTTCCATTGTGTGCACGCGTAATTCACGTGTCGACAGTGCCATGCTTTTCGCCCGGAATTGTGACAGTCCGCAAATAACGCTAATTTATTGGTGGCGTGCAACGCGGAAGAGGAAACATAAACCGTATTGCCCACGCTGCGTGATCGGGAATCTGTCACACCGTATGTGCGCGTTTTCCAGCGTTGCCCGCCTCGTTAAATGACAATAATCGATAACACCAGCGACGATGGAAGACTGCAGCTCCTCTCGCCGACAGTGCGTTGGAAAATTTTATACAAAAAAGGATGCAATTGCGGCGCAAAACGGAATACACGGCTCTATCGTGCGTTTAATTGCGTATATATGACTTGGCAGGATGCTCGTCTATCCTCGTATGTAAAGTCGTGTGTTGTTGATTGCCGTTATAATTATCCGTTGCTATATATAGACGTATGAGAAGCTGCGATGTCTGATGCACAGGCGTTTTAATTGAATTTCTAGAAGTCTCGAACGATGGTGCAGCGCGTTAATAATTCCGTTTCAACTGCATAAAAAAATGAGTAAATTTTAGGATTACACGTGGTGTTATTCTTATCATCATCCTTTTTCCACTTTATACGTCTTTCCAGATGTAATAATAGACAGTAATAAAACATGAAGGCGAGAGAAAAATTCTCGTTTGCATTTTTAACTTACATTTATCTTTCACATAGATCGAGATATTTAAATAGCGTTCAATTTAAATATTTCAGATTACCGTCGCAAAAGTTTAAACGGCTTGTCGTGGAAAACGCGAGCCTTAATATCGCCGACATAATTTTGTAATAAAGTTTACATTTTACTGGATAAAATGTGTAAATAAGAGAATATTTATTCCGCGTCATCAAATCGCGTCGTACTTAAAATCTCGCCCGTGCCAATCTTGGCGTAATTCGTTGTATCGATCGCACTGTTAGATATCCAGCACGAATTCTATTAAAAGTTTGACTCGAAGACCGAACTGTAGAGAGAAGACGTGTCGCGACAAATTAACAGCAATGAGTTCGTCCCAACGGCGATGCACTCTGGCTGTACGATGAGTTTAAATGCAAACTCATTTAGGCGTTGACGTCGCCTTGGCCCGCCCGAATCGTTGATGCGTCGCTCGGTTCTAAATCGAGTGTATATATCGCCGTACGCGAAGCTCATTCTTCGTTATTGCCCGTCAAATTTAGAGGCTACCTGGTATCTGGCTTTCTCGAGTTTAAAGACCCAATTTAGAAAGTAAAACTGTAATGACGGAAGCACAATGTTGATAGACTTGTTATTATAGATAGTTGATTAGTTGATAGACTTATTTTCTTGAACCTTGAGCGCGGATACGTACGGAATTTCTTTTTTGTTATACTAATTTTATTTAATTATAGTTATACTAATGACAGACGTTCAATTTTACACTTTCTACGGAATCATCACAATTGCATATTGACGAACAAGCATGATATTACAATATTTTCCAATAATATTAATGCCAGTACGGCATTAATTTTACTGAATTATATATTTAATAACATTGGAGAACGAATTTTATCAACGAATTGATTTTTAACTTTAATTATTATGAAAAATACTTCAATATTATAATTTAATTCAATTCGCTTTTATTTTTCAAATATCTCTATGTTATTTCAAGTATCTCCTTGTTATTTTAAATATTTTGACAACACACTGTAGAACTAACAGAACTTAACAGGACTTGGAACTTTTGCTGAAAGAATATAGTGAGTAATGACTAATGACGCTATAAATGTTCAAGAGCTGAAAACGAGTCGAGTGATGTGTATTTCGTTGAAAGTCATTAGCACGCCGGGTATGAGTAATGCGACTCTATACAAAGAAGGTGGATATATCGGACATTCACATTTGTTGTTCTATTGTTGCTCTAACGATCTCGCGGTTGGCGCTAGCACAGCTAATTCTCACATTTGATTTCTGATGTGTCTCGCGGATTACAAGTAAAAACACCCGTTATCTACCTGCCTATCATAAATTATGACGCGCTGTCACGCGTTATCTACATGACACGATAAACAACAAAGAAATTTCAGTTCTCAAAGGATTGCAAAATTTCACATTTTTATTAGAATACGCTTATAGCACTATGTAATTATGGTAATTGTGCAAATCCATATAATATATTGTAAATTATTCGCGTCGTGAAATATTATTCTACTGATATATGATAACCGGCAACCGGCATTATTGATAAAAATACGAGTTTACGCACATATAATTCTTTTGTGAATAATGTCGGTAGTAAGCATAAAACAATATTTTTAACGTTTACGTCTTTTTCACGTTTTTTATTATTTATAAATATAATAATATCGTATAACACGATGATGTAATTTTAATGTACTTTCATAATTATACCATTCAATTCTCGTATTACTACTTGTTGTATACCGGCATTAATTATCGGTTTAATAAATGCTAATTATTTTTTAGGATCCGTATTCATGATTGTTATATAAATTCGAAAAGCGTATCAAGTGAGGTACTCGGAATAAAGTTTTATATTTCCAGACACAGATGGTACAATAGCCATATTTGCATTAAAAATCTACATCCCGCGTACTCAGCTGCATGATTGCGAGAAACGAACGTAATTCTAAATTCTCGTAAAACTTAGTTGAAGTACAACTGTTATGGAACACTTCATAATATTCGCATATGGGACGAAACAGTTATTGAATAACGTTATTAAATGTCTTTGGTTTCAAGTGAAACATTGAATTATCCATAAAAAGGATGGATAAGTCGTAAAAAATTAAAATAAAACCGCTCGAAATATGAAATGCATATCGAAACAGATCTTAAAATATTATACTTCCTTGTAGCAAATTACTAATGCATTATTTTCTCATTAGTATTCTCAATTACAATTTTTCTAAAAAAACACTTGTTTGACAATTCGTACATAAAATATTCTATAGATTATTCACGATTAATTATTAAAATCCTAAGATTAAATATTTGCGTTAATCTACTTTAACTCACCTATTTTAAAGTGATAGATCTCCATAAGACGTATTTTTATCTCTTATGCTCTTAATTTCATACACGTACATTTATATACCTATTATATCTCATATAGCACATTTTTACGTTAATCCCTTACCTTAAGCCTTTCCCTACTACCGATTATAATCGACTTCTACGAAATAATATTGATATAGGTATTACCGCCGACTACGGTCGTTCTTCATGTATATTGTTAAGCGTTATAATTTGTAGAAATGAATTTTTCATGTAAATTCCATTTTGTGCTTTATATTCGAAAAATTACAATAATAAAGTGGATAGTAACGATAACGTGTAACTTAAAGACGTGTTGAAGTTTTATTGCATAAATCCGTATTGCTTACGGTAGTCCGTAGCACATCGTCACTTTTCGATCAGACCTAGCGAAAGGGTTAAGGTAAAAAATAATATATCACCAATTCGACGCGCCGCGGCGGAGGTGCGATTATGTTCTCCTCCCTCCGAAATTTGTTCATTGCACTCGCAACGCAACACTCACGAAAACGCTACTAATAACGATCGCGCGTACTAATCACCAGAATAGGATAATCACAACGGCACGCCCGTTAATCGCACGCAACACGCACTTTACTATTGTATACGTTCTTACGGAGAAATACGTGCATGGTCACGCGAAAAATAAAGGACGATGATGAATCGTGTTATTATCCGAAGAACTTCAATTGTCGCGAAAATATGAAATCAAAATTTCGTGCTGCACGCACGATGTATTTCAAATCCCAAAACCAGACAAAATACGTGAGTTAATAAACGTGATTGATCGATATATCATGATTTTTATTATTTAAATCACTCGATCCGACCATTCGTATATCCCGCGCTGTCAAGCGGAAAAAGTGATGAGCAAATTTCATTTAAATTGGCGAAGTATTCAAAGCGTGACATGTTACGTGAATTTTTGCTAAAAAATTCTTTAAAAAACAAATCGTAAGGAACGAAAGAAAAGTATACTTTTTTAGCGATATAATTCGATTAATTATCTTATTTAAATATAATTTATTTTATCACTATTTTGCAATTGATAACGCAGGATGATACGCGCGAATCACCGAGTCGAGTTCAAAAGTTCCGATAGCGGGAAACTGCGTTTACATATCGATCGTGTATTGATAATTAATTTGAAATACATCCGAATTGAACTATCGTCTAAAGAAATTATCGCTCGTATAAATAAAACAATTTTACAGTTTTACATTTTACAGTTTTAACCGAATGGAATCACGCGAGACACTTCGACAAACAGCCAATAGATTTACATTCGTTAAGTTAATTAAAGCGCGCGGGCCGACAGCTATTAATTATTCGTAAAAGGTAATCGAGTTTCAAGGGATAATACCGAGACAGACGGAGAGTGAGTTGTGCTCCGCTACCTGCTCGCTCGAGTAGTACTGCGTGAATGACAATGCGTTGGCCTTGTGTAAGTACGAGGTCAAAACAAAACAGACATCAAGGGCGCGCGCCAGCCGTCTCGCCTCTGGGAAATTTAAAAGTATTAAAATAATTATGAGTGTTAATTCCATTTCCTTCTTTTTAAATTAATTGTATCAATACACGATCGACGTAACGGAGTTTCTCGCACTATCGAAACTCAAACTCGACTCGGCGATTCGCATATCATACCGCGTTATCAATCGCAAAATAGTGATTAAATAAATTATATTTAAATACGATAATAATTAATAGAATTATATCGCTAAAAAAGTAATTTTCCATTCGTTTTTTTTACGATTTGTTTTCTTAAGAATTCTTCAGCAGAAACGCAGGTATAAATACGGATCAAGAGATGATATACGTTATCTGTTAAGTTTGTCAATGGATCGAAGATAATTATTAAACCCACACATCGTCTGCATTCTATTTGCCGGAACAGTGCGAAGAGAACTGTCAGACGTGCAAATAAGCTTAAGAGCGCGTATATACGGAGGAATTCTTTAACGATTTATTTTCGGACCTCGCCCTTGGAACGATGGAAAAAAAAGTTGCTCTAAAAATACGTAGGCGAACGCGGGAGTTTTGTTTACGGGCCGTGAAACATATTGATCAGCGTGTAATGGCTTATCGCATCTATCGCCAGGCTGTATTTATAAAGCGTATAAAATTCGCGATATTAGAGCCGATTGTCAGAGCGATTTTTAATACACACACCGTGCCGTGTATTTTCAATCGAATCAACCGACGCTACCCTATCGTGATGATTAATACAGTCATTATAGTAAATTGCGAACGTATCTACGTGTCTATAAAAATTGTCAATTCGCATTGACAAACGTTGAAAAAAATTCTCGAGAACAACGAAATAGGATATAAATGTAGTGTGAACGATCCGATAAAAAATAATGTCAGTAGATGACTGAATTTTTCCGATAACAAATATTATTTTTGTCACAGAAGAATTACATCTATCTCTAATTTAACTTTTATTGTATAACAACATTCAAATATCGGTTATCGATTTGAAGCAACGACGACGTTAATTTTGCGTAAAAGTTTTATTTCCCGCATTTCAAATCAAGCTATAAATACAGATTCCATTTTTATCTTTCACGTGAGATTTATCAATATATGTCAATGTTCAATACTTCAATTTATTTATTCAATTTCTCGACAAAAAAAAAGATAAACGCAGTATCAAACTTATTGAGAGATAAAATAAATCGCCTTTTTTCTTAGTGGTTAGTCCATCGAAAAGATATCTCGATGTTACTTGACTACATCTGTCATCCATGACACAATAAGTCGATCATCAACAGTTAAGTTGATAAGCTTTCCGCAGAAATAGACGTCGCGAAGAACGCGCGAAAATCACTTAGATTTAATCATTGATTTTAATCGACTAAACTGCGCATTTTATAGACTTCTTGTATCACCTCTGTTCAAGACAATACAGATTTTCTATAATAATTTTTGGGAAATATTATAAAACAACAGTCTCTAAAAATCTCTTTTTTATGTTATTTTCGTACCTAGCCTAGCTTATAAAAATTCTACCGAGAAAGAGAATAAGATAATTATATAAGTGCTACAAGGCCGTAAAGATATATTAAACACGTTCCATCATTCGATTGATCAAAGATTCGAATAATATTCATGTATTTGTCAATCTTTTTGATAAGCGAAATAATCTGTAATTCAACAATTTCTCCTAAATTCAAAATTATTTTCGATAGTGACGTAATATCACTGATAATTAACAGTATTTTATCAATTAAATACATTTTAATAAGTAGTTTTACATGTTTAAACGAGATTCTGAATTTCTTGTGTGTGTGTGTGTGTGTATATTTATACATTTTATTATAAGTTTATATGTGATAGATTTTGGATTTTTCTATTTTATCTCGCACAACACGGTTAAACTTGCGAACAAAATAGTTCCTTCCATAATTAACGACTGTAAGCATCGCATCATAAATCGAAACGAATCGTGACGTACTCACCAAGTCGACGTGCTCTCGCGTACTCGCATATGCGTCTCCTCTTCATACACACACGATATTCGCTCGTCGCATATCACGGATTTCTTAATTCTTAACCGATGCAACACGATCTCGTAGTTGGCCAAAAAGCAATCCTTGCAGGTCCGAGAAATTCTCAATGCCGCCGAGATATTCTCCTTTCTATTAATAAGAAGTCCGAGTCGTCGGACTCGCAACGACGGCGACGACTCGGACTTCGTATCGCGAGTCCTTGATGTCATCTTTCATTTGAGCGCCACTCAATCACCGATGCGATTCACGAGCGGCGTAGAAAACATCCTGCGAGAAGACACTTCCTTCCGCTTTTACTCTCTCGGCCGCGATCCGCAGTCTCATCGAGAAAAATTCACGCGCGGCGAGAATTCTTCTCGCTAACTTTTGCCCGGCGACGAGTCGACGAGGTATGATCTACCTACTATTTCTGGCAACGCGACAGTCACCGGATCGAGGAGGCGTATCATTACGGCGCGATAACACATTGCACGATCCTATTATAAACACGTAATGGCAACGCCGAACGATACGACAGTACAGGAACGAGAATGATTTTGCTAACAATGCCGCGCGGAGGTGCCAACGCAGCGCTTATCAGGCGCGACGCAACTGTTTGTTTATCACTCGTCGCGTACCTGGTCATTAGGTACTCTTCGGGGATGACGGGGGTGAGTGTTTGTTTGTCGTTACGCGTGAGTTACGTACAAGAAGAAAAAGTTATCGTCTCGTGTATTACGACAGGTAGATATAGTCTCGTGATATACTCTTGATATATTTGTATCCTGAGAGTGTATACGCGGATATAACGCGTTAAACCGTACTTATGAATTACGCTGACTTGTAATGAAATACTTGGTGCAATTACAGTTTCGATGCAGTTTTTATTAAAATTTTTGTATTCTTATTAAAACGGATAAGATGGTAAATCATTATTTATGAGAAAATTGTATTTTGATAATCGAGTCTTATAAATTTATTACTATGCATTATTTATTTAGAAATACTCAGAATGCTAATATAATTTTTTTTATGTTATATTCCAAGTAAAAATTAGTGATATCTTTCGAAAATTATTAGATTTAATTGTATACTTTTGAACTGTATATTTCTGAAACTTGATTGTTAATATTTCTCGGCGTTTAAATATTATTTTTTATCATTATGTTATTTGTATATGTTATCAATGTTATTTTATATATTATATATTTATATTTTAATGTTATTTCTTTTATTTTAAATTCATTTTGGCGCTTTTATTTAGAAAAACAGTATTACTGTTAAAATGTTACTCAACGGAAAACTGAATAATGTTGCATATAAGAATCAGCAACTTAAGAGATTTGCTAGTCACTTATATTGATCTCTGTGTCGCTCAATATTGATTAGAATCTTTATCCGATTGTACAATCGCACTAAATGCAATTCACTCATAAAGTCATTCGTTCGCCAGGAGAAAATGAATTGTCAATAGATACGCAAAATATTCTTTGAATGCCTAATTGGTTGATCTAATCTCAGATATCTACTCATCAAAATCATCTCAATTCTAATAACTTAATGCATTTGCACTACGATTACGTTAACAATAGTATCTCTGGTCATTTACATCTGACTGGACCGTTCCCAACATTAATTAAAGTCAACCAGGATGTAAATTATCCTCTTCTTCTCTTTCTTTAATAAGTTAAATTTATTAAAGGATTAGAAGAAAGAGCAGAGAATAATTTACATATCAGTTGTATCGCTGATATCGTTTCTGGCACTCACCCATTGATGATGGAAGCGGATTCATCGACGTTTGGTGGGCCCGACACCTGGACTTTGGGCACGGTGTAACCGTCCTGGTTCTGTCCATAACCGCCCGCGACGTGACCTTGCTGGTGAGCGGTGGTGTAGTCATCGCTGTCGCTGCTCGGCGGTTGCTCCGACCCGACACCGCCACGAGGTCTGCAATAAAACGAGCCACCGGGTATTGACGAGCAGATGGACGAGGAACCGCGCGATAGATCTTGTTACGCCACGCCGAGAAGCGCGGTCGCACACGTGTCTCGCGTGGTCTTGCTTCGAATTTCTGCTCCCCGAAATTTGCACCATGTCGTCGAGAATGTGTATACGCGAATATAACGCGCAACACCGCGCACTCGGAACCCGTGAAACGCGCCTTTCCAAACGAAATTCAACCATCAGGCCGGTTAAACTACTCCGTTCTCTCGCGTTTCCAAGCTTCGTGGCGGTCGTTTGTAACGCGAACGCGTGGACTTTAAATCGCTAAATTACCGTCGCGTTATACGACGTAGCCGTATGTTATATACGTAGCCAACAGATGTGTATTGATCCGGTTAAAGATGAAAGTTATATAGGTACAGAGCACATCTCTGGTTTACATCCCGTACATCCGGTTTACATAATAGTTTCTTTTCTAGAATATATTTCGTACGTATCTGTGTAACGTGTTTAACACGCAACTTGAAAAACATTAATATTGAAATTAAGCTGCGAAATAATTTTTATCGAAAAACAATAAACGCTTATATTGACAGATCCAATTTTTTTCGTATATGAAATCTGAATATAGAACATACGAATAACAACAATGTCGAAAATATAGATGGATAATTTTATCAGGCACACAATATAGGCTGCACAGATTTCTAAGTTTGGAATTAGATCGGAAATACTCGAAAAGTGACGATAGGCAAACGTCACGATCAGCTGTCGCCAGAAGCGTGACGAATCTCGTCACGATGCGGATCGGGAAATTAACTGGTCGAGTTAACCGCGAGTTAATCGACTCTATCTCACGCACGGACAGGGAGCACAATTGTGTGCCTCAACGAGAGCAGCGCGGAAAGATTCCTATCTCCCGTGAGGCATGCTCTTTGCGCACGTTACCAAAGCAATTGCTGCTTGTAAATCAGATCGCTCGGCTTCTTTTATTATCCGAGTCGCGCTCACAGAACACTTATCGCCATTCGTAAAAATCTTGAATAAATTGTAAAAGCAAAACTTGAAAAACGAACGAACGTGACGTCGAAATAATATTTTAATAGTGATAAAATAGAGTAACCAGTTTCATAATAAAATCAAGTTTTAATTTAAATGCAAGATTAATCAGAGAAACTGAAGATTTTCGCGATATAATTTTTTACGAGACGAGTAAAATAAATGTTAATTCATTAACAAAGTCATAAACAAAGTCATAATAAAGTTTATAAATTAAAAGTAACGTAATTCTTTTCTCGAAATTAAGTTTTCTCAGCACAGAATACTTTCTAGAAAAGAAATTATTTCTGCAAGCAATTCTATGGTGGGCAAGCTTCGAGAATAATTGTCTTCATTCCAATCTATATTTAACAATCTATATTTAACAATTCTGCCCCGTATTTTCCTTTCTCTTCTACTTTATTTTTCCGGATCCTTACGTCACCTATCTCGCGGAGCACGAGGATCGATCGTCCTGAACTCGTGCTGGCATTTCGCCAGTGCAGGCGCATTAATGCGAAAGGATATTTCCAGAATAGCAATATATATATATATATACGCGAGATAACGATAAGCGAGAAAGAGGAAAAAAACAAAGACGTTTCGCGAATCCTGACCGCTCTGCCATGTTTCTCTCGCATCCATCACGTCGGGCGAGAATGCCGTGACAGAACAGATGTGTTTGTCGCACAATTGCGAGGCATTCGTCACGTCCGGAAAAAAAACTTGCCCTTTCGCCCCGCGTTTTAGAAGCGAACGCAACGATTTCTCCATCAATTTCACGTCTCGCGAAACATTCGCATTCGCGCGATGCGCATTGTTCGCGCTAAACTCGAACCGTTTTTTACTCACGGGACTCTCTTCATCGCGATAAATCACGAAGCGCTGGAAGAGTACATTTAGCAGTCCCCAACTGTGCTACAAATTTACATCGAACAGGATTATTTACGAGCTTCTTTTTATTCGCGATAATATATATGGCATCCAGAATGAATTCATTTGCGCTACGTAGAAGCCATGCAACTGTGCATCTACGTATGTCAGCCGACAAACGTGGCGGTCGAGTAACACTTGATATACATTTATATTTACTCGTGCTCGTTCTCGTTCGCCTTTATTGACTCTCCTTTTTTGTAACGTATATCTAGCTTACCAACAAGGACGTGATCTCTGACCCGCGATCCTGGTAAGGAACACCTCGCGGTGTTCTCGATACTGATCGCCCGCGATAAAAGCCGCATGCATAAATACGTACGCAGTACGCAATAAATGTTGAAATGGCTGCGAAAAAAAACCGAGCAGGCCATTGTGATACACATTTTAAAAGCCAAGCATTGTGATACAGTCTGCACACGCAAATGATCGCCGCACAATGACAACAGACGACAATATAGCATTCAAGATGATTGAAGAGTTCGATCCGATAGCTCGCTTCTTTAAAAACAAAAATGCCTCTTTAAGACCTTCGGGATGTTAATCTAAATTCAGTGCTTCTATAGTTTTGAGATCGATCTTCCCTTAAATTTTCATGAGAGCAATTAAATCGCATCTCCGCAACGAATCGTTTCAGTCGTGCAAAGTATTTTCCTCAGTATTTTTTTTCTCAAGATGCCAGAGCGCATTTAATTAAAAAACAAATTGAAGCTATACGATTTACGCTAAATTTGGGCCAATTGCGACAAATTATAATTATACAAGTATATCTATAACTATATAATTATAATTACATAATTCTATCGACATATAACGATCGCGTTTTAACGACCGGTCTAGGTCAATTCATTCAAAACGAGAACTCGTTCTACGTTGGCACTTTCGGCGCGTGTACACGCGGCCTTCGATCGCACCTGCGGTGAGTGCTATCGTAGCTGGCAGTCCAGTAGAGAGGCGCCACTGTCCCGCGTTATCGCTGCTCACAACGGCAGACACATGCAGAGCCTTCTTCCTGAGGCTGGAACCGGGCCTGGCCCCACGCGAAGCGGCAAGCTTCAATTATGCCAATCTTCCCGCATCCTCCTTCCGCATCTCGCCTGCTCGCCGACGACGAGCCAACGACGAACTGCGAGGACCGCGGCGGAATCTGAGCCCGCGCGGCCCCGAACGAGACGCACTCTCCCTTATCAGCTGATAACACCTCTCCTCCCACTAATATCCTCCGAGAAAAATCCCTCTCAGAACATCGACGCCCGTCGACGTTGTACTTCCTCGAGATTCCCGATGTTCCCCTCGGCTCTCTCGAGCTCCACCTCCCTCTTGGTCCTTTCGACTGTCACCGAAGAACCGGGAACCTTCCCGCAGATGTTAGCCGCTCCCCTCGAGAGAGAGAGAGAGAGAGAGAGAGAGAGAGAGAGAGAGAGAAGATCCGGACGACGAGGACGAGGACGACGACGATGGCAGAGGAGAACGACGCGCCCCGCCGCTTATCACCTCGATATCCCGGATGTACTCCGACGACCAGAGGTGGAATACGGCAATGCGGCGCGAAGCGTGTCCGCGCTCGTGCTCTACTCTCTGCAGCGACGTTCTCGGCAACGCTTTCGCGGATTGTACATACGTGTGGCGCGGCGCCGCTGATGTGGGCACGCATACACAGACGGGGCGGGAGCGACAGGCTGGTACCGCCGCGTCTGCGCCGCGCGGCTCACCTATTGACCGAATATCATCGCGATAGCTATATAGCTTTATAGCTACGAATAATGGTGCACACACCAGCAACGAGAACGACGGGCGGCTCGCGGGAGAGCGTTGCTTCAAGGTGAATCCTGAGGCTCGCTCTCGCTCTCTCGCCTCTCCTCATCGAGCGGCTGCGATAACCGCGATGGCCGTCAGCTGATCGCGGCTGCCTGTCTGTCTCGAGATCGGCAAATTTTTCCGTTTTTCTCCCGTTTTCTCATAATCCGGCGTCCCACGTGAACCTCCTCCCTTCCGTCAGATTTTATCATTCCGTGTGTTGAAAGTAGCTGCACGATTTCGGGAACTCGGCAACGTCTTCACCTTCCACCTTTTACCCCTATACGAGCTCTGCTCGATCAATCTTCCAGGCGAAAGGCCGCAACGCCCTTTTCTGTTTTTCCCTCTATCTATAGTTTCTTGATCTGTTATCATTTTGTCTTTGCTGTTTTTCTTCTTCACGAGACACTCATATCCGCCTGTTACGCCGCTGCGCTCTTCGTTACGTCAATATTTTCCAACGCCCGTCCGTTTTTTTCTTATTATGTTATATGTCCGTATTATATTTTTTGTTAAGTATAACTCCTACAGATATATTTGTACTATACCTACATAGCATCCTGAGAGACCAGTCTTTATCTTAGCGCGTCCAGTATCTACAGAAAATTGAAACCAATATATCTTCATCGAATTGAACTTTGCGTTCAACAATCACCTCCTCTCTCCTTATCGTCCCTTGATTTCGCGGATAAGCGCATCAACACCGTACCGTACTATACATTTGTAATTGCTTCATGAGATTCGCGACGCGAAAATAACTTCCTCGTTGAGGAAGGGGCCGCGTTCGCAGCTCTCTCCTCCGCTCGTTCGTTCGTTCCCAAACGCGATCGCGGAAGTCCGCCAACATATCGTTCCGACAAAGGAGGGTCGACCGAGGCAGGGAATATGAAGCGTTCGTTGCGAGGGGGTAGCTCCAAGTGTCGTTCACACAACAATCAAGCGTTCATTATAATCGTTACCCTCCCGTAACAAAATTGGTATATTCGTATCTCATTGTCAGTTACGACACAATGCGGCCTCTCGACGTTGCGGGTCTTGTGTGAACGAGACTTTATCGAGGGACAATTATTTCCAACAGATGCGTCAGAATGTCACGGGAGAGGGAAAGATAATCGAGTTATTCTTCTCGCCTCATTCTAGACTAAAAACGTGGGCGGAAAACGTCCCCGCGACGTGCGGTCGGAAAACTTTTTTCGCGTCTCTTTGGGTTACGTCATACCTGGGTTGCGCAATCGAGACCAACCCTCGAGCCGGTCCGCCCAGCATCCCACAGTTCGGTCGGTACGATTCCTCCTCGCGACGCGATACGCGACGTCGCCTTGACCGAGTAAACAATCACGCCAACGAGAGTCACGTCTCGGAGAAGATCGGGGCCGATATAATTCCGATGAGTTCAGATTCCGATGTGCTCATCGCGCGTATTAAGATCACCTTTGTAATTATTCACGACGACGGAAACGAGAGACGATTGACGTGACCTCGCGAGGCGCGGGAAGTCTGCTTCCCATCAGCACACCTCTCGCGCGAAAAGCTGAACTCGAGGCGAGGATTATATATTCGTATACGGCCGCGATCCCCCCGACTCGAGGAGAAAGGATGGAAAGTGCCGGAAACGTGGCTGTTCGTGACTTACGTGGGCATCGACACGGCAGGACATCCAAGCTGCAGGAGGCTCCTGGCGAGATA
This sequence comes from Temnothorax ravouxi, assembly GCA_030770255.1. Taxonomy (NCBI): domain Eukaryota; kingdom Metazoa; phylum Arthropoda; class Insecta; order Hymenoptera; family Formicidae; genus Temnothorax; species Temnothorax ravouxi. The sequence goes on from JASTWP010000076.1 coordinate 162,312, forward strand.
CTCCGGCGCAGGTGCGTCACTCGCAGCTTCAGGTGCGTATCGCCTGGCGGACCGGGACGATCTGCTGTTTTCGCCGCCACCCGCGCATCTGTCCGACGCCGACGGGGACGACGTGGAGGTCGATGCCGACAACGACAACGTCGACGATGGCGACGATCTCGTGCTCGTCAGGCGCGCACGTTCTCGCGCGATCTGATCGTCGCTCGTTCGTGGAATCCTCAGGGAACCGCCGCGACGCAGGCCTAGCTCGCTCTCTGAAATTTTATATTCGCGATTAGTCATTACTTGCGCCGATGATTGACGTGGGCCGCTGTTATCGTGTCAATCACAAAAGTGAAAGCAATCCGCGAAGAACGATTGAGAATTCTAGGGAACGTCGAAGAGTTATTATAGTTGAAGTTATAAAAATCTTCCTTTCACACTCTCTTTTTAGACTGTAGAACTAGGTGTCCTAGTGTCCTTAATTTTTATTTTTGTAACGGATGAATAAATTTAACATCGATATCCTTTCCGGGAACATTATTTGCGATTGCCTCTGGATTTTTATTTTTAATGCGCAGCGTTAAATGGAACTTAGCATAGTTAAATTCCGAATTGAAGTCACTCTTCCAATATATTCCAATCAAAATCGAAAAATCGTGACACTTAAATAACTATCTAGGCAAAGCATATATTTTTATACCATCAAGTATATCTGTACCTTATTAGAGGTAAAGAATCGTATCTACAGCTTTTGTCGAAAGAGTTAATACTTTTTCTAATAAATACCAGGAGTTTAAATTGTATAATGGTAAAGGGTTTTAGGTCCATTATTACAAGTTCCTAAGATACGATGTTTAGAAAAAATCGTACTGGAAATTTTCATATAAAAATAATAAACTTTAAATCCTGTTTTCTCTAAATTTCTAATTACGGAAACACGATTCTTTATATACCTTTAAGGTGATCCTAAAGCCGTGATCCTAGCCGGTTTTTTTCGGTTTTTTTTTCTTAGCACTAATCTTTTAATTGGCTTTATAGAAATGCAAAATTCTTGTCTAGAATTAAAGTACGCAACAAAATCTAGGCCATGGTGGTCGAATTTATATGTGGTGGTCGTCACGTATAACAAAAAATATTAATTTTTTTTCGTTTTCGATATAAATTCGACCACCATGACTTAGATTTTGATGCGTACTTTAATTCTAAACAAGAATTTTGCATTTCTATAAACCCAATTAAAAAATTAGTGCTAAGAAAAAAACCGGCTAGGATCACCTTAATAAGGTACAGATATACTTTTATGTCATACTTCGAAACAAAGATAACGAAAATCTGTTCCTCACTCATGTGTTCTTCACTCGGTCGTAGAACTTTCACGATGCCGCCTTCGCAAAACTATAACCGAACATTCCTGCGACAACTTTCTCCTTCGCGTGCAACTCCTTCGGGCAAAGTTGCTTCGACGAACGCAACAAATTGTCTGCGATCTATCGGTCGCGGGACAACCGCGGAACTAGAAAAGGAGTTAAGCGATGAAAACGATACACGCGCCAGCGACGTACTCGCCGTCCGGTCGCGCGTTAGTCGTTCCCGTCGTCTCGACGGCTTTAATTCGTTTAAAACCTTCGGTCGTGCGTTACGTCAACCCGTATATTAACGACGCGCCGAGTCTCCGATATACTACCTGCATTACGTGAACGCATTACGAACACAGGGTGCCTTTAGCTTGTGACTTGAACCTCGTGTCGAACGCGCCGACTTACCCTGGAACTGGAACACCCGCAGACCCGCAGAGCCATGTTAGTGAAGATCGACAGTTCGCTGTCGACCGGTCATCCCCGACGATCGAGCTATAGATATACTCCCTAAATATCGCGAGTTTTTCGAAAAACGCGATCAAATCGAGTTTTTAGCGCACGTATTTGCGCTATGCTTGTACGAAAAAGTCAATCTATGAAAAATTCGAAATTAAGAAAACTCAAAGTAAAAATTGAAACGGTACAACTTTGATGAGTTCATAAGAATCGATGCATCATTGAAATGAATATTGATGTTTCTGTAAGAATGGAAAAATGGAAATTTTATTTGAATTGTCAAAATTGTAGATGAATAACGGATTTATACATTATTTTAACATGGCTAATATGCAATTTATTATTTATTTAGTGAGAAAAACGAATAATTCATCCTTTACTTTTATTTTAATTGACTTAAAAATTTTGACGATAGAAGTAAACGTAAACGTTCAGAATGATTTTAGGATATATTTTTTATGTAGAAACATAAAAATTGTGTTAGATATTTATTAATTATTATCATAGGCACTAAATAGTCCTCTGAAATTATTTTTTATTTAATGCAAGCTTGTCCCGTCACGAATAAATAAAATAATCTTTCATTACCTTTGTAAGTATATGTATAAAGGTGTCAAAAATCAAAAATACATAAAATCGAGGTCACCAAAATTATACCGATTTTAATTTCTAATTCCGTATCAATGCCAATTCAAGACGACGCGAATCACAGAACGAAACGAAAGTGGATCAGATAGATCTATTCTTTTCTCACTTGAGAGGTATTTCACGAATGGTTAACGAACGTTATACGACTTCGTAGCCTTCCGTCCAACAACTGAAAATTCAAGAGTGCGGTGGAGGCGCGCGTGTACACCGGGATCCGCCGCCACGTTTCTGGCAAAGTGCCGCGCATCGTCCTGTGTCATGAGGGAAAAACGCCACATCTCACGAAAGATTCGACAATCGCGCCGGGCGGGTCGAAGGGCGATTCGCGAATTATTTGCAGCACAACACGGCATGACAGTGGAGCAGTATAGGCGGTTCCCGGAAAACCGCAACGTCCCGAAATTCCCTTCCATTTTCAGACTCTGGAAATCGTGGGTTGAAGAGGAACGACGTGCTTCACGGAACTCAGCTTTGCGACACCAGAGCGTAAAAATAAAATGCGAAATATAAACGAAATATAAATAAGATATATAAACGACGATTTATGGTGACATCGCAAAAAAAAATTCAACACCGTTGTAGGATCACAGGAGTCACGGCGATATTGCCATTTCATTACTTGGCGTGTTTTATTCGTTCTGATGATTATTTTGACAAGCGACCATCGAGTTGCCGGCGACGTTAGAATGTTGAGAAAAACCCTTGACTTCGCAAATAAATAATAGCGGGTATGAGAACGTTGTATAAGACAGTTCCTCGTAAGATTTCGGACAAGTCTGATCAGCCGGTGCGATTCGCGATAAGTATATACACCATACCATTTGTATTTTTTAAAAATATTTTTTTAAATATTTTCCGAAATATAAACAATTAGCTAACGCGTCATTAAGTAGCAAGAAACAATTCTTTAACGACGAGGTTTGATATAAAAAAATATTACATAAAAAAATCACTTTATTTTCAACTAAGCGAATTTACTTTAAAATAATATGACAAAAGTGATAAATCAAACTAAAATTGTTAATATGTTATTCTTTCGTGTATTTCCCGAATTATTTTTAATACCTGAGCAATGTCGCCGACTGCACTTGACCGCAGTTGAAACTCGACAGGTTTACGGTGACTTCGAGCGCCGCGGTCTGTTTGCAATAATAATTCGGTCAGCGTGACGTCAGTTATCAGACGGCTGCCAGACAAAGTCGCGTCGCAATACCGGATTTAATTTCGGAAATTCGCGACACACAAATGCAAACAGAATACTCGGAATGTTCAAAGATAAAATTATATATATCGAACGTCGGAGCGTGGCGTGAGATTGCACCGGGGAAAAAGCCGCCAGCGGTCGTTATCCCGATCGCGTCACGCGGGTTTCGAGAGAATGCCGTCGGGACTTCGGAAAATTGTTTTCGTCGTCGATCAAACGTAAATCCCGTCGGGGAAACTTCGAGCAAAGCCGATAAGAGTGGATTTACGAAACCTGCCACGAAAGACCTTGAAGCGAATGATTCAGGATAAAAGTGCATATCGCGGTTTCGACCTATACGTGACATCCGGCCAAAGATTAAAGGAGCGTAACGAGCACTTGGGCGTGAAAATATTGGCCGCCGACAAAGTTAAAGTTGATATATGGACCAAGTACACGTTTTGATTCAAGTTTCGTATAAGTTTTAGAAACGTTTAAAGGCGCTAATTAATATTAATTTCAATCGCGCGTGGCGTCTCTGCGCCAAAGCAACCGTTGCCAATTGTTGGCCATAAACTTTTCTCAGAATAATCTGTTAACGTACGTTCGCACGTTGATTTGTGAACATTCTACCGTAGAACAGTGTATACGATTAAATAAATCTAATTAAATCTATTTAAATAAAATCACGACTGAATAAACTTGATCTCCCTCCGAAGGCACAAAGTTCACGTGACGTATATATATAAACACATGAATCACAAATACACGCCCTCACCGACGCCGAATGCTTTTATACTTCTCGCTATTAATAATCTTACGATGTGCGTGATAACAAACGGCTCACGCGAGAAAACGTAACGTGTTGCTTGTGTCATACGTTACATGTGCAATGTCTCTGATCGTATGTCGACGTACATGTAACGTTACACATGTTTCACTTGACGCGTTCTTTCGAGCTCGTGTTTTGCTAGGAAGATGAGTCAGAACGAGGCCGGCGATTAGGCACTAATTACTTAATGCCGGAATTTGTGTTCCGTGAATAAAGACACATTGTTCTGGAAGAACGTTTTTTTGTACCGTTAGAAATACTGGCAAGCAAAATTAATAAAAAAAATTTAATAGAAGAAAAAGAAGAAGTAATAAGAAATCGTCTTTGTTGTGTTGCAAAGGCCATTATATATATTTTTATTTTTGCATTAGCTGCCTATATTTTCGCACAAACGTTTCCTTACGTTTTCATCTTATTCTCAAGCAACACATCGCAGTCAAAATGACATCATTTTAACGTCATATTTATCCAATATTACGTCATTTTTTGGTCAATATGATGTCAAAATGATGTCATTTTGACTGCGATGTGTTACTTGGATTAAATATGCAAATGTCTCTAATACACGAATATAAATAAAAGGAAATATGAGTTATTTAATACACAGAATCAATAAAATATCCTCGATTTTCTTTTCAATCACAGATTCTTTGATAAACTCGAAGTGTACCTTTGATAAAAAAAAATTTGCATTCTAAGAAGTCGATTTTATATATAACATATTCAAAAGAAATAATTCTTCAATACGGATTTCTATTCGACCCAACTGGCTACCTTTATTAATTACAATCGTCGCGACGCGACGTTTCGACTGTTAGTTCTGGTCATTAAAATCGTCATATTCAAGGTTACATCGATTGAAAAGAACCAAAACTCATGATGGTCGAAATGTCATGACGATTATAAAGGCCACAACCAATGGTCGAAACTTCGTGATGATTATAATTAAGATTATAGGTCGAATAAAACTACTTATCGTTAATCTGGCCACGTAAAAGTTGCTGATTTAAATAATTCAACTGATTAAAAATTGCAGAAATGGATAAAAATAATGTAAAGAAAAATATATTCTGAAATCGTCGAAAAATTTACGACCGGAAAGGGATAACTTGAGAATATTTCGTGTATTAATTTTGTGTTAAAATTTTATCGCGACTCGCGACAAAGTCTTGTCTATGTATCATTGTAATGGAATTCTAATGATTACTTTTGAAGTAAAGTTTCAAACGCTTAGTATAGCAAAGGCAAATATATTACCTACATGCGAGAGCTCTTTGGTACCGGAACCTAAAGGATATCGATCGCGATGAAAGCACAGAACGTTGTATCGCGCATATTACGAGTAAGAGAATATTTCGTTTCTCATAACGTTCATATACACGATAACAATTGCAATGATATTTCTCAACGCGTGTTAAGTATCGGATCAGTTTCAACACACAATCGCGAATCTATATTTATCAATCCGAAAACACTTAATCAACGTTACATATTTAATTTATTATAGTTAGTAAGTGCAGTTTAGCAAGAGACGGAAAATGCGATATTATAATGCAAGACCTGATTAGCTTTAAAAATCACAGTATCATAAATAAACATAAGATAATGTGTTTCTTCTATAAGCACGCTGAAGGAAATTAGAAATTATGGATTACGATCTTATCTATGATATACACAGGTAGAAAATTAGGTCAACACGAATGCGATAAGTCTAGTTTTGGACACCTCTATAACGTCGATGAGAAAAACCGTTGATGAAATTAAACTTCACAGGTCTTTTCGGTAAATCCTACTTGTTCATCCTACCTTCCTCGGCAGGAGAAGTCGACGGTATCCTCCAACTCGTGCCCCTTCGCAGACTGACGACCACTTCCGCTTCCGCTTTCGGTTCCAGCATTCCGATCGTTCATCAATCCCGCCAGGTCGTAAGGAAAAGGAAGGATGGGAAGAGAGAAACAATAGGTCGCGTACGTGGTATCGCGACAAAACTCGGCCAAACTAAGTTGACACTAGTCAACCGCGTCTATTCCTCAGACAGGCGAGGAATTCCCGAGGATGCCTATCGACCGGCTACTCGCCTATCGCACGGATCGGCCAATGGTAGTTGATAGGGACAGTCACGTGCGACCGCTTTCGACAGTGTGTCCTCGATGATCCGTCAATGCAGTGCGACTCGAGCAACGTATACCTCCGCGACTCTTTTATAAACGCGAGCATTCCGGACGCCCGATCGGTACCGGTAGTCGCCGCTCACCATCGTCGCGAGTCGCACTGTTTGATATTCATTCGCGGGTGCATTGCGTGTAAATTATCTACCGCGAGAACGTCGCTCTCTTTCCTTCCGTCCGTTTATTCGTTTCCCACGCGAGGAAACTGTCTTCTTTCCCGCACTTGCTAGGTCCCTTGACCGGATTCTGAATCACTCGAAGAGACGATCTGATAACTGCCGATAACGATTTATTGAATTTTCGAATGCTAGAACAGATGATTAGTGAACGGTCAGCGTGATGAAATTTTGACAAATATTATATATCAGAACTGCAATTGAATATTTACGTTTAATTAAAATCAATACATTATTTCTATTATTCGTAATTGTATTGATATTACTAGAACTCATGTATATAAATATAATATTTCATTATCATATAAAGTGAACTGGAGTTTAGGATAAAAAGTTTAGATACACTTTCATCAAACTTCTCTTTTAAAGTGACAAGGAAGCCCAAGACATACGAAAGATGATATTCTTTCAGACATCTTTATAGCATTTTCTAGACTTTTAGTGAGTTTGAGTTTATGCAAAATACTCTTCACAGATTCAGTGACATTTAAAAATTTAAATTTTAATTAATACCTGAAGAATAAATGTATGATGAAGCTGAGACGTTTAAAGAAAAAGTTTGCTAAAAACATTGCTAAATAAGGTACCAATGCTGGGACACTTAAGATCTATGTTTGAACACCTTTATCATTTTAGTTCTTAAATAAGTATAACGCGAATTAAAATCAAAGACAAAAATATAATACAAGAAAAATATTTTTATCTTTGATTTTAATTCGCGTTATAACTTATTTAGGTCGATAGGCATGATACGTTGCAATATGAAACATGACGCATATGCCATCAAAGTTGAATCATTTATGACGTTCGTAATCAAAAGTCAGTCTATGTCGTTCGCTTAAATATACCTTCAAGTGCGGTAAAACGAGATCGATCGCGATCCGACAGGAAAGTCACTCCAGCAACACCTCGCGCGAAGTGTGGTCGACGTCATACTGCCAGAGAAGTATCACTTCTCGCGTAATACACCGAAGAGCCGACCGCTGCTTGTTTGCAATTCGCGAGTTTACGTGCGTCGACGCGCGCGTCAGCTTCCAGGAATTTGTGAGATCTCGTAGAAACCGACCGGTTTTCTTTTTATTACGTCGGGAATCGATATCGTGAATTCAGGCGCGAATATTCGGTCCCGTTGACGGAGCGGCCGAGGTCTAATCGAACAGGACGTTCGGCGAAGGTACAATATGGCGATAAGCGCGCCGTTGATAAGCGTATGATTGGCCGCACATAACGAACGTTCGGTCGCGACTGAAAGACCGAGTTAAGGCTCGACGGTTTATTTCCATCGCATGTCGTGCCGAAGAACGAAATGCCGATACCTCTCGCGATACGCTATACCCACCTAGCAGAATTAATTAAGCGCGTGAAATGTGGTGTAAGCACGGGAAATTAGTTTTTCTCCGCGTTTTCATCGCGCGTCGCAAAAAAACGTGCGGACGGGAGCGTCGGGCGAGTGAATTATAAATTCGCACGCTTCCGTCCCAGAAATAAAAAAGGATTTTCACTCGGAGTTGGTTTTCACATGGCGCGAAACCATGTCACACTGCACTCACGCGCGTATAGCTTCAATTCTTTGGCTGCGGCACGTTGAAACTCTCGAAATTCACAACGAATAAAATTGAAACGCATGCATTTGCGACGTATCATACAAATTCTAAAATATAAATGAACAATGTTGGAAATAAAAACGTCAATTATCTATACTTAAAGTCTCATTTGCTTTTACAATATTTTCGATCCTAGTTGGAGGTGTACACGTGTGGTGTTCGTAGCCAAAGAATCAGACGCTATTTGATTTCCTCGCGGAACGAAGTCAAGTGCGAATTGTGCGAATACAACGAGCGCCCGTGTGTGACTGAGGAGCGCGAGCGGCGCGTTTAAAAGTTCGTTTATTTTGGTTACATATCGCGTCGTGCCAAAAAAGCCGAACGCAGCTGACAGCCGGTGGTGACATAGTGATCGTGGCGGTGACGTCAAACGGTATAAATCGCTCGAGATGTTTTCGGAACAATTTCTTTGAGACTGTATTTACGAGGCGCCCGCGCCGTGAAAGAGCGACATGATGTTTTCGGACCTAAGCGAATGGGACACTAGGAAGAGGAGCTAACTATATTGCGTTATACCCTGAAGGAATTAAACGAATAAAGAGGCGGACACACCAGTCGCTGCGGGACGACACAAAAAGAAACACAATCTTAGAAAACTAGTATCTTCATTTTTTTTTCTCGTTCAATATTTTGTAAGTATACATAATTGTTCTCACGACAAAACTTTCGCAACTCCCCTCGACGGAGATCTCTCTTCGGCGAGACGGATCCGCCTCTTCGTTTCTCGCATATCCTCTACACATTTCGTTATTATATTAAATTTCACTTTTATGTATCACTGATGTACTCGATGGCTCGTCGAACTCGCTACGCGAGCGAGCAATGCGGGAATTAAGTATCGATAACGATTCAATTTCGCGTATCTACATTGAATCCTGTTTATCGCAATCGTGCTCTGACTACACGCGAAAGAGTTGCCTCGCGAATCGAAGTGAGTAATTCCTTGAGCACCAAATTGGAATATTTCAAAGTTATGAAAAAAACCTTCCTTCCTAAAAAGTAATCTCTTTATAGATATATCTTTATAACATTCCTGCAATAAGAGACAAAAAACCTTTCCTTGTTGAGAAACGTCAGGTGATAACATTTAAAAATAAAAATTCAATACCAACGATCCTGCAAAAAGTTTTAAGTTCGAAATATGATCAATATATTATTTAAAAAGATATTTTCCTAAATATATATAAATAAAATAAAAAATTAGAAAATAATGGATGAAAACACAATCAAACGTCTTAAAAGTATTTCAAGAATACCAAAAGCCTTAAAAAAAAAAACCATTTTTGCAGCTATTTCAAAATGAACGGCCACGTATGCCATTAAATAATAGCGTATACATGAATGTCTTAACACGCGACTTGGACGAAATCACAAAAAAAGAGAGAGATAGAGAGAGAGGAAGAGAAAGAGAGAAATTATGTTGCAACGAAATTATTGCGCGAGCATTAATGCGCGATTCCCACGGTTATTACCCTGACAAGCAAAACCTTGCGATCAGTTTATCGCGCCTTCGTCAAGCTGAAAATCTCGCGCGCCAATCCTGATCATCGCAAGCCTATTCTCTCGAGATACTTGCAAAATCTCTCAATGAACACTTTTTCCTGCGGCCGCTTGACCGCCGTCTCAATAATACCGACACTGGCGGAGCAAAAGGACTTGACGAGCATCACGTGAGCCGCCATTAGCAGGTCGTCGTCGGCGGTGAAACGTCTGTCGCGAAGGAGCGGCGCGAGCGACGGCTCGTCGTGGCACCGAGCGTTCCAGAAATCGTCCTCGCGGTAACAGGCGTGTTTCGCGTACGCGGTGGTGAGAACGGCGATCAGATACGCCAGGAACCTGCGGTGGCACCACAACGTCTCGTGATTGTCGTGCAGAGTGATGTACTGCTCGTTGAACAAGCACTCCTCCGTCCAGTACGACAACGCCCTTAAGTAACACCTGAGTTTGCGGACGTCGGTGGTCGAGTAACCGTGATCGCGCTCCAGACCTCGCGCGGCGACCTCGCGAATACGTTCCAGCAACGTCCGTTCGTCGTCGTCGAGGTCGTGACGGCCCATGTAGAAGAACGGTCCGTCCTGCCCGCAATATCCGGAGTTGTCGTACGTTTCCCTACCCGAGGAGACCACCGCCAGGATGTACTTTCGCAGCAGGAACTGCCGGTAGGAGTATGCGCTATGGTCGGACACGTGTTGCCGGCACCAGGTGAGCGTGTTTATCCACTCGCTGTCGAAGCTGAGACGTCGTAGACCGCGGGACTCGAACAGGGTGACCAAGTGGCGCCGATAGCTCCACGCGTGGTAGTTGTTCGCGTAGCGATCGGCGCAGGTCTGCACGAGCTCGAGCTCGTCGTTGGCGAGCGCCTCGGCAACGTCGGTCCGTCGCTCGGCGTCCAGGACGAACGGTATCAACCAGCTCCGATATGAGAAAGCCTCGAAGCACTTTGGCGTATGATAGAGCACCGGTCGGGTGAAGGAGAGCTCGTCGCGCGGGTCCAACCTGCCGGCGCGCACCAGCTCCCGCCGCATGTTCCAGAACATGGTCACGCTCGGATTGAGCAGCAGGGCGCCCAGCAGCCATCTCGCCACGGTGCTGGGTTCCTCACGCCGCCGATGGCGCGTCCGCCGATACTCCAGCAGCCGGCGATACGTGTACACGTAGAGTGGTTGAACGCACCACGACGCCAGGCCCAAGCTGTCCTCCTGGTGAAACACCGGCGACCGGTTCTCGCTATCCTCCATCGGCAGGATCACGAAGCTCCTTCTAGGAAGGCAGAGAAGTCGCGTGTAAAATTGTCGCTTCGATTTGTGCTCGTATTATATATAAGAAAGAAAGCAACGTCCGTAAGTGTTTTTTTTTATGTTAATGAGTCTTTTAAATTGATGTGTGAATAAAAACAGTTATTCCAAATTCTTCTGCATTACATTAATATTTCTTATTATTACATTTTATTGTTGGCCTAATACGCGATATTTAAAATTAACCGTAATAAAAATTTATGTGTTTAATCATTTCGTTAGTACTATTAATATTACATATTATATTAAAAATAATATTAGAGACAGAAAGAAAGAGAGAGAAAAACTGTATGTATGTAATTATTCTAAATCGTATGCGGCGTATATAAGATAAGGAATGAAAAAGTAAAATGTGACAATTATCAATTTTTTTCGTGACAAAGCTTAAGATAGTGCGTTTATTAATTTATGTTTGAATAAAAGCAAATGTATAAAACAGTTATTTCAATACTCGGCAATGCTCTATTACCTAATCTTAATCCAAGAATGGGCGCCTGATATTCTTTTTATAAATTGTCACCTAGGGTGATTTTTACACGCCAATTAAAAGCCATTGTTATTAATTACATATTGCATTGCATATTTTTGGTTGTTCTATAAATTATAAGTATTTGGGGGCAATATATATATTCAATATTTTCTGAAAAGGAGAAACCAAAAAAAATTTTTTAAATGAAAGAAGAACATAAAATTAATATGAGCTTAATCTTTTTCAACATTGGGATGTAAAAATCACCCCCAAGCGCCTTTTCCTAGATTAATATAATATAGGTATTATATATAATATATTAAAATCCGCAATGCGTCTAGGAATGAGTGATGCAGCAGGATAAGATAATAATTTGTCGCAATGCTGATGTCTGCAGGGAAGTCTGCAGGAGAGTTTATCTTGCACCGACAAATTTATATAATCTCCCGTAAAATTACAAGCCCCCTTTGTGTCCCGCTCGAAATCTTCCTTAATCCAACAATTTAAAAAGCAAGCTTATCAGTAAGAATCGAATGTATATTTCAAGGAAACGCTTATAATGATCCTTCTCTGATTTCCAATTTTAGATCTATCGTAGAAAAACTGAAATAAGACCGTATATATGCTTTTTATGCGAGCCTGTAAATTAGTATCCCGAGGCTAATTCGTTATACATATACGATTCCGTGTTCGATATTGCGAAAGCGTAAAGCGCATTACGTAAAACTTCGGATAATTATGTGTATATGGCGTGTGTACGCGAAAAAACTTTTATAATCACGCACGCATATATACGCGGAGATAGTCGATAATCGAAGAAGAGTAAAATCGAGACGGAAGAGAACGACTGTGTGAGAGAGTTTTTTCTTTCCTCTCCGTCTCGATCGCCGGCGCAGAAAAACCGAAACCGGTAAGAATGAACGAGCAATTAAAACCAAGCGCGTTACGTAAGCGGAATTAAGGATCGCGATTATTAGCACTCGATGCTCCCCGCGGATGGCGCTACTTTACGAGCGGAACGGACGCGGCCAATTATTTACGACGCACGAGAAACGTTCCCCGACGTTCCCCCGTCTCTGTCTCGCGCGCAGATTTCTTCTATGTTTTGCTTTAATCTTCTGTCCTTTTTTTTTTATTTTGTCCCAATTATAGTCGCGAACGCGAATTTATTTTAATCTCGAGCTCGACAAAACTGGGATAACGAGATTAACGAGCCACTTTTCGAAAATAAACTTCGGACCGATGTTTTAACGAGCTCCCGAGTTTTTATACAACACTTCGGAATATTCTTATTCGTACTAGGTAACACGAATTAAGAGTCGCGAATTAAAAGAGATGAAATGCAAAACGGGACGTTAATAATGCTCGGTCATTACTGTTCACATACGCGCGAGGTATACGCGTTTCGCGTTAAACCCAAGACTTAAGAAGATTGGTTTTAATTACTCCGCGGAGTAATTCGAACTAGCCGAGCCGCCGACCGTAATTTTCCGACGTCTACGTTACATCTAACACAGTCGACTAATGATTACGCTGCAATTGACCGCACGTCGAATAATTCGAAAGGAAAAAAGAAATACGTATTATTTACTCCATCGTGTGTGTTCCGTTGAATGAATAAATCTCTGCATAGCTCGCAATAATAAAACTTTGAACGATACCGAGAGAGAGAGAGAGAGAGAGAGAGAGAGAGAGAGAGTTAAGAAGGGAAACACAGACTTTTGCATAACGCATAATGCATAAGCATAAGAAAATTGATTGGTCTATTTCCTTATGCATATGTATATGGACCAATCAATTTTCTTATATGCTTACGCATTATGCGTTATGCAAAAGTCTGTGTGCTCCCCGCGTGCTAATAGCTGCATTTAGAAAAAAAGCAACTTATGTCTATTTCTACCAATGTATTATACAATTAACTGTACCCTTAATAAATTAACTGTACCCTAGAACTAAAAAAAAATAGAACTAAAAAAAGATGAAAAATAAGTTAAACCGAGATTAAAATTAATCTAGATTGTAAACATTAGTAAATGGTCCTTGCCTTTAAAAATTCCTCGTTGGATCTAAGTATGGAAAACCAATCGTAATACAGAATCACTAAACACAAAGTGCTAAACGCAACCAACGTTAAATCGAGCAACTACGAGCTTAGTCTCTCTCTCTCTCTTTCTCTTAAATATTTCATAGATTATGATCTAGAGCAGCGGTCAATTACAGTTGGAGCACGTGATGGACTCACAGTCAACTTCGCGGCTATTACCGGACCGCACGGTGCCATAACGGCGAGCGGCGTGGGCGGAAGTTCGCGCGCGCGCGCGCGCGAGATCGATCATCGCGTTAAAATCGCCTCGCGCGGCGGTTGACTGTCGCGATCGTCGGTGCACGCTTTTTTCGTGCCCCTCCTCCCCCCTCTTACCCTCTCGCCGCCCGCCGCCCACCCCGAAGACTCCGCCCTCGCAATTGCGCCGATTGCGCGGTTAGCACCGCGGTGCGTGTTCCGTTACATCCGTTTTGCCGATTTGCGGGTGTTGCGGTGCGGTCTGCGAAACGGAGCTCTCGGAGAGTCACATTTAGGTTAGGAACCCTCGCTGCGTGAAGCCCGCGGCGATTTTAAATCGATAATACATTAATACGTATATATCGGACCACCGCTTCGCCCGGTTTTTCTCTCACGCGCCACGTCTCTCCTTCGATTATCGAGAATAATATCAACGTGCATCATGCATGGCGTTCGGACTTGGAAAGGGTAGAGGAAAAACAATCGTAGTGAGGTGTGGAAAAACGCATCGGAAACGAGCGAATCCGACGTGTGACGAATTACGAAACGTTAACCGCAACGGGTCGCGACGGTTGCGGCTTGCGTCCGAGTTCAAAATCGCAAATATCGCAATCGCCGCAAACGTCAAGGCGCGCGGAAGCGCGATCGGCTGTCTCGCGAAACGACGACGAACAGCAGCCACGGCGGGGGAGGGAGGCCTTTCGCGTATTCACTCGGATCCTCGGTCACGCGAATTCCAACGATCTCGGTTTTTCCCGTCGGCGAGACGGGACACACGGCGATGAGCAAAACCGCAAAATACGCCCACGCACGTCGGGGCGGGAGGAGAGGAAAGGGGGAGGGGCCTTCGGACTTTAACAACCGCGAGCGAAAAAAGGTGTGTGGTGAGGAAACTCGCGCACTCACATGGTGGGATTCCTCCGGACGGTGTTCTCGATGTCGCGGAGGATCTTCTCGGCGGCCGGGAACTCGTTGTCCACCATCGCGCGTGCCGCACATCACATCTCCCTCGTGGACGTTATCAATCGACGGCGGACGCGCCAGTGTGACCACACCACCCTCGCGTCCGCTCCCTCTCTCTCTCGCTCTTCCACCCTTCTTTTCTTCGTCCGCGGTTTCCCTCTCTCGCTTCTTCCTCTCTCTTTCCTCTTCCTTCTTCGCCGCCGCGCACGGCACGGCACGTCCCGTTGCGGCGTATATTGTACGGCGGTGCGGCACTTCGCTCTGCGGAAGCGCCGCCGGAGCACGGAGTGAGACGCGACGCGGGCGCGCGGGCTCGTGCACGCTCGGCTGCGCGCGGCGCGAAGTCGGCCGCGAGTCGGGCCGCGGGCGCGGGGCGCGCCGCTCAGGCTCGCCAACCTCGCCAATAGTCGCCAACTTCGCTCGAGCGGCCCCGGCCGCGTCGCGCGCCGCGCGCGAACGAATCGAATCCTACTTTGCGCGACGCGCAAATTTCTCCGGAAATCGATGAGGCATACGTGACGAATGCTCGACTAATTTCTCGCGAAAATAAATCTATTAACTGATGTTTGTCTCGGCTAGTGAAAATCTGAAAATATTTTGCGACAAAGCACTCTCGCTACTTTATCGGATTTTATTTTCTATTAACGACGTCACATTTTCCTAATTTATCTTTTAATTGTGCAAGTAGAATATATGTGTTACACGCGTATCGTAATGCCAAATGTAAAAGCAAAAGTAAAACGTGGAAGATTATTTTCAACAATAAATTTTCAACAAACTTATTATGTTAAAAATTATGCGCTATTGATGCTCCGTTACATCAAATATTTCAGTATTAGCGTATAATGGCGAACTTTGCTGCCATTTGCAAAGTCTTGGTCGCAAAAATGCGCCGCGCGGGTTTTTTATCTCTAAAAATTTTATTAATCCAATTAAACTACGTTAACGTCTAGATTCTAATCTTGTAAAATTTGATTTCTATCCAACAATTTTTCCTTCAATTTCACAAGATAATCTTGAGAAACTAGTCGAAAAAATCAACTAAGAAATTAAAATCTACATCCTATATATAATCTCACATTCGACGTGAAACGTCGATTTCGAGTGCCATCACTTGACGCAAACAATTGAAAAAATATCATGAAAGTATAAACTTCCCAGCGTAAACCACAACGTATATTGCTGTTCACTTTATCGATATACTTTATATCGCCTTTCGGAAAATGTTCGCGGATTACCGTAAAGTAAACGTCCGCCGACATATGGTCTCATTGGACGAGGCACGATAACGCCGCGACCCGATTATAACCCGATAATAAGGTAAATTCCATCTTACCGGATCCCCGATAACGATAATCGCGCGTACGCCGCTGCTCGCTGCACGATAAAGCGAAGGCTCTCGCGTTTTTAGGACGCAATAAAACTCAAAGCGCGACACGACGAAGAACTGAGGGCCAATTTCACCAACCACGGTTAGCTTAACCGACGGTTAAAGTTAGCAGTATTGACCAATAATATTGGTCAATACTGCTAACTTTAACCGTCGGTTAAGCTAACCGTAGTTGGTGAAATTGGCCCTGAATACATATCGCAGCGAAATATCGATACGAATTAACGACTTCCCCCCACCGTGCCGCGAAATCGAATCGAGATCTCGACGAACGTCAAGCGGTCGAAGTGAAATGGGTGCTCGATTCGATCCGTGAATAATAATGTCCATTTCTATCAACGCAGATTAACTTTAATCTCGGTTTAATTTACCTTTAATTTTTTCTAATTTTAAGAATTAGATAAAGATAGAAAGTAAGTTAAACCGAGATTAAAGTTAATCTACATTGGTAGAAATGGACGTAAGAGAGAAAAACTTAACACAGTCGGGCTGGCCGTAATCTTTAAAAAGCCCGGTGTCCACGATGCAAGAACTGTGTCCAAGTTTCGGTTTAAGCCAATCAAATTGCAGCTCTTACAGAAAAGTAGCAGTTTCATTGGCTTAAACCGAAACTTGGACACAGTTCTTGCATCGTGGACACCGGGCTTTAGACAAAAAATTGACCAATCACAGTCGACTTGCCGTCGAATTTCCGTCAACTGCGTGCTCGAGGCGTCAGGCGTATACATAACCTCGTCGCGTCGCCGTGTCGGTCACAATTCCGTTTCTATCGGTTCGCCCTTGCCTAATAAGGCAAAAAAAGAAACCGCGAGGGGACCCGTCGATCTCTCGACGCACCATCCCGCACCATCCGCGACTCCAGCCCCAGCCTCTCCCGTTCTCGACGTCCCTCGAAGAGGCGAAGCCTTCCGGTTCGAACGTTACGAATAAATAATGTCTGACCCGCGCATAAGAACGCTCAAGATTAAGACAGGAGTGGTGAAGCGCCTCGCGAAAGAGAAGATCACGTACGAGAAAGAGGCGGCGCAGCAGCGCGAGAGGGTACAAAAGCTGAAGGACCAGGGTGAGGATCGCTTTTTAGCCGCGAGGAGAGAAAGGACTGCGATTCCGTATCACTGGGCGTCGAGACGTTTCGTAACTGCGTAGTACAAGATATTTGCCGATTCGTTTGATAATAATGACAGTGTAATATTCAATTTGTAATGTTTTAACAGACGTCTTTATTAAAAAACCTAGTAGATGCTTTTCTTTCTTTGATTTTCATGTCTTCGAAATAATGTCCTTGGCAAACTGTTGTCGAACAATTTTATTTACAGAATGTCTATTGTTGCAGACAAAGATAACTACGACATAAAGAAGCAAGAGGAGGTGCTTCAGGAATCCCTTATGATGGTACCGGACTGTCAAAGGCGTCTCGTCAAAGCGTTTGAAGAACTCAAGAAGATCCTGGACACTGAGCAAGATTTAAAAGAAGTTGAAGGTTACGTCGAGGCTGAAAAAGTGCTCCGGGAGGTGGAAGAGCAGCTGCCGAAGGAAGGGGATATCTTGCAGATGTGTTAAAAGAAAAGTGCTTGCCGATGACTTGCTAAATTATTTTTCAATATTATTCTACGTTCTTATTTTTCACTTTGACTAACCCTTTACGATTGACTAATTCTACACGTAAACTATTATAGTCCAAGTTTTTCTTTCCTTTTTTTTTTTTATTGTTCTCACTTGAAGGTGCATATATTATTATACAAATATGTACAGTGGTCAGTCTTTCCAAGATACTGGACAGACTTATGAAAATGTGCATTTTAATATGTACTATCCGGTAACTCGGCAACAATTTGCGTACAACGTGAATTACGGTGGGAATGTATATTATAACGTTTACCCAAGCCATGTAACATGTGATGACAGTACTGTTAATAATGCGACGTCAATCGATAGAATAAGAAGGCGACAGGAAGATGAGAAGGCCATTGAACAGTTTCTCGGAGAGGCGAAATCGGCAGTTCTCACCAAAAGCAAACAGAAAGATCCGTTCAAGATCGCGGCTGCTAAGAGTGCGTTGATATCGGCGGCTAGATTAAATAAGCAACTTGAGGCCGTTTGCGCGGAACTCGAGAGCAACGTCGATCTACCGGAGGCGCAATGGCGGGAGAAGGTCAGTGTCTGTGACGCTGCGAAACACGAAATCTGCGAGATCTTGAAAACTGTGAAAGACGTGAATTTTTTGAATAAAGTTAAGAACGATTTAGAAAAACGTAGGAAAAAACGTACGAGAGAACGGCTCCGAAGGAAAGAATGGAGAAGGGAGAAGTCGATGAAGGAAGAGAGAAGAGCGAGATTGCACGCGGAGGCTGACGCGTGGATTCGGAAGGAGCAGGCGGTAGTCGAGCGGGAGAAACAAGAGGAGAAATTGCGCAAGGATGCAGACATGGTTTTATCCGACGTGCGAAGCAAGAGAAACGATGCGCGAAAATATCTGGGAATTTTGCAAGAACTGCAGAACTTGCGAAAGATCAAGGCAAACATCGCTCGAGCGAGGGGCGAAAAATTGTCCTCGGCAGCTGAGGAAACATTCAATGATACTATCGGTAGTGTTTTATTACTATAAATCATTCTCTACTCAAAACGCAAGACAAAAAGTAGGCATTGTAATAATGCAAACGTAATAAGTAAATTAAAGTAATTTTTAAGTAGAGTAATTTCAATAATAAGAAATAAAATAAATATGAAATGCGATTAATAACAAAATATTTAATAGCAAGATTTAGAATTGCGTTAACTTTTTCATGCAAATATGATATAAATTATAATGTATTATTTTATTTTTAATGACAAATGTATGTTGCAGCTAAGTTAATGGAACAGTGGACTACTTTGGATCACGAATATGCGATAGAAGAGCAGGAATTAAAATTGATGCTAAAAACAGATAACGAAAAGAGGATCGAAAAGCAAACGAAAAATATATTCGAAGATTGGGAGAATGTACTATTTGGAACAAGTATATTGGCTGCTGAACAATCTTACAAGAATGTCGATGGTTTTATCATGATTCGGTGTGTATTTAATATTGAAATGTAATTAAAATCACATAGATAATCTTTTTTTCTTAATCGAGAAAATAATCTGTTTTTGTTGCATTTTAGTGCGGCCTGGGATAAATTCATCAGTTCGGAAACTGATGCAACAACGATTCCAATTGGATGGATAGTGCCTGAAAAACCATCCTCTGCTGCTTGGCAAAAATGTCTAAATAAGGAGACTTCTTGAAATAATTGAATAAACGTGTCAATTTAAGTTTACTTGAAAAAAAAAACAATTTACTAGAATATTTTTAATTAAGTCACGCGACTTGTATACACCATGATAAAGTTTTTCACTATGCTTTCGCAAAAATTGTTGTACGATATGGAAAGAAATATTATTTCAATTTTCAAAGAACTCAACTTGTTATTCTTTACTTATTCGTCGAAAGGAACAATCTAGAGTGAAGATATTTAAATCGTTGCTTGTTTTACTCATTTCGAGAAATTTAATATTAATATAATATAAAATTATGTATGTACAGAAAAGTATTTTACAAAAATTATCGTACAATTAGGTAATATTTTACAAGTTAGGTTTAACCAATATTTAAGATAATATCACGTTCCGTTTGAGCGGCGTTTGATGGTTCCAAGCTTTGATTCTCTTTTATAACAGGCAAAGAAGACGTTTCGGCACCAGATAATATAATTTGCATTGAACCCTGCAATTGCGTCAAAGCTAAAATCAACTGCTCTTCCTCCTGTAACTTTTGCGACAGTATAGCAAACATTTTTCGTGCTTCTTCTGACAGTTCGTCCAAATGGTCTTCGTACACATCTGTTAAAAATAATCACAAAGAATAAGTATAATTTTTTTAATCCAAGAAAGATGTGAGTTTCTAAAGAGAAGTGTAAAACGAAATATTAAAAACTCACCTAACAATACGTTCGCTACGTGCGATAATACTCTTCCAAAACGGATGTTGCCGATGTATTTGTTCAGGAATTTAATAATGTTAACCAACGATTTGCCATTTCTACCGGCCAAAGCTCGCCTTAAGCCTTCACGCCTGATAAGCTCCTGCGTAAGCGCTACGGTGACATGCGGCGTTTTATTAACCACATAATTCATCATGACACAATCCAGCGCTTTACTATATTGAAACTTTCGCAAGCAGGCGTCATGCTTGCTCATTATCTCTTTGACTTCTTGGTGCACGACCACGTCGATACTCCGTACATGCAGATTTTCGCCCGCGTGCCTGTACGACACCTTCTTGCGTTTCGGTTTTATTACATCTTTTGCATCTTCTTCGCGTCTCCTAACAGAAATCAGGCCATCTACCATACCGGCTACAACGGTCTCGTCCTCTGCCTGCAATTTAATATTAACATATTTAATTTGATATATCAATTTTTATAAATCGCTTAAATTATATATATAATAGTGATAAATTAAATTTATTAAATAAATGTAGATGCAAGCAGATGTGTAATGAGAAAAACACATTTTTTTTCTTACACTAATTCCTATGCTGAGAACCGCATTGGGATAGTCCAAAGCATGAAGGGTTTTATATGTTCCAGCGTCATAAACTTTAACGTGCCTGTCCAACGAACCAGACAATATTCTATGACCATTAGAAGCGATTTTCAGGCAAGTTACAGTCTTGTGATGTTGCGTGATTTTCGCGAGCAATTTGCCACCCGCGAGAGCATCCCATACTTTGATGTCTGTTCCACCTTATAAAATTACATATAAATATTTTACATTTTTATACATAAAGGATTATATGAAATTGTATATCACATTAAATTATTATACATATTACGAGAGAATTTAAAGAGAGAGAGAGAGAGAGAGAAACTTTTAAACTTTATATACATAAAACAGTCAGGATGTCGCAAGTATTATACCTGCAGACAGGAATATTCCTCCAGTTGGCAAAAAGAGTAAACTTTCCACTGGTGCGTCGTGATTAACACTGAATATCTTCTTATTTGTCCTGGCGTCATACATATTTACGATCTTATCATACCCGCCGGATAGTAACACATCGGTGGACACAGGGCTCACTGCGCCAGCTCTGACGTAATCCGTATGTTCATTGAAACTTATCAATTGTTTCTCACTAGGTATATCCCATAACGCTACAGTCTTGTCGTCCGAGAATGAGGCAATATGAAGATCGTCGGCTGTGAAGAAAACTCGGTGCACCGCGGCCTTGTGTCCGGAAAAGATCCGCAACATGCTGTTCGAACTGATATTAAAGAGCCTGACCACCGCTTCTTCTCCGCCCACGCACAATAGTTTGCCATCTCGACGAAAGCACCCTCCGTACGCGGCCTCTTTGAACCTGCTGTAAGTCTTTGTGGCCAACTTGGTGATAGGATTATACAGTTGCACTCGTACTGAGCAGGTTGTTGCGAAGTAATGTGGCTCCACCGGCGAGAAGTCAATGTAGTCTATCGGACCAAATTCCTTTATCAAAACTGGTGGCTGTCGACATACAAATTACCACGGGTAATTTAACATTCTCTACATAGACAGTTGTAAGAACACAGAGACATAAAAATGTTATCTAAAAAAATTAAGAAATATCAGATAAAGACAAGAACATGAAAAATAAATATATATGAATTAATAGTACAACTATAACTATATTTATATCGCAAATATTTAGGCTATTCAGTATTAGACCGGATCTTGGTTATTTTACAGTCTTATTTATTTATAGTACATAATTTTATAAGCAACGTTTCATAAGTCAAATCGATAACCGAACAGAGCTATAACGTTTTAACTTGATTAGATTGATGTGCTGCCAGCAAAAAATTCAAATATTCCATAAATAAATAAAAGTTTCCTCTTAACTTGTTATATTATTAGAGAATGTAAGTGCTAAGATAAAATGTGAACGCGTGCTACTTTTTCGTTTAAATTTAGAGGGATGTTTCCAAATCGAGGAAGTTATACGGTACAGTTATATATCCAGACTTTAACTCAAACTTTCTTTTTCCATTTCGTTGTCCTGCCGAAAAAAAACACGATTGTTTCTTCACTTACAGGTTACACACGTGGACGCGGCATCGGTAAGTATCTCAACCTGAATAACACGTACCGTATATTTCTTCCAATATATATTATCTTCGGTTAATTCCGGTCCTGTCCTGGCGAAGACTTTGGTATTTATTTTCTTGAACGACGTCATGTTTCAAAGTTATAAACAGTCCCAAAATTCTCGCGTCCAGCTCCGGCATTTATCGCGATTCTCTCGCGGAGCAGTTGTTGAAGAGGAAGGTCTGAAAAAATGTCGCGCTACCACTGGCGCCACTGTTCATAAGTACGGACGCCACTCGACTCTCGTCATTCTTGTTGGAATATGTGTATTCTCACATTTTCTCATAAATCTCGGAGAGAGAGTAAGCGTCGCATTTCAAATATTAAAATATTCTGCGCTGCTGAAATATCATCGCTTAAATTTTATCTTAATTGCGACAGATTTTAATTATCACGACCGGATTATTTTGCAATCCACAGCGATTCGAGAGCCTTTGCGACATCGGAGCGTTCACAAAGTCATGGAAAAAAAAGCGTCGCAATCTCGGGACGATAATTTACGTTTTATCGCACGATCCAAAATTGGAGCGCAGCCTGAAACCCGCCGATAGCCGCGATACTTTGTCTGCATCCGAAAATGATCGTTTATACATTATGAAATCGTTCGGTGAATTAAATCAAATATAACAATACAATTAGACGCTGGAGACAGAAAGAGGAAAGACAACGGGTACACAAAAGGAGCTCGCGCAATTACAAAAGACCAAATTTTGTCTCTCTTTCTCTTATATAACTGCAGGAACGACTTTCGAGAGAGAACCATATTTCAATTTCGTCTACGTGTGAATCAATCCTACTACTGCCTACCGCCATTATATGCGCACTGTGCACATTTCTTCACGCCACGAATTGAGCAGAGCGCGGCGCGGCGGAGCGGAGGGAGGGAATTTAAATGACCCTGGGGGGAGGGGGGAGTGGGGACGGTGGCGCGGGGGCAAGGAGGGGGCGTCAAGCTGATGTTGACAGTACGAGAGTGCACGTGGTGGAAAACCGTCGTTAAAATCGTCGCGCACGGCTCTCGACGGTGACACGCAGGCATTCCCGTCATGCCGTCAGGCTAAACCCTCCGCGTTCCCCTCTGCCACCACCCCACCGTCCGTCCCGGCGACACGCTTGACGCTGGCGCGGCGGGATCGCGGTCGATCTCGGACATCTCGGTGCGTTCGGCGTTCCTGCGGCCTCTTGTTGAGGCGCTGAAGCTGGCTGAAGCGTCGCCTACTACAACATGGCGGTGCCGTTCGTGCAGTCACCCCGTGCGTTTTCTCCGCGCGTCATGACCACGGTGGATCGTTCCCGACCGCGAATCGTCTCCCCACGCAGCATCAGCTTCAGCCGCACGTCAGCCGAGATCGCGCGCTCACTAGGTTGACCCGTGAGAAGAGTGCACGGGCAGCAGCAGCAGCAGGGCGTTCGAGGTTACGCACACACGCGTCGTCGACGTCGAGGAAATCGGGCATCGGTCCCCGTCCCCGACGACGGACAGCAGTTGACCTTCCTTTGTCGAGTGATCGCGTCCCGATCCCAAAGAGAAAGAGAGAGAAAGAGAGAGTTGTGTCTGCACCGCGCGCACGACCACGGACAGGAAGTGGAGGCCGAGGATGCCTGCCGCGGCCCGACCGTCGTGAATCGCCGCCTCGCGACATTCTCATTGTCCCCGTGTACAGGGGAGACTGTCGTTGTTGGAACGGTGAGCAACGGGGAAGAAGCGAAAAGGAAAGAAGCTCGCGTCCCGCTTTATATTCCTTAGCCGGGAACGAGTAGAAATTTTTGGGGGGGAGGGGGGCTCGCGGAGATTATCTAGTCAAAACAAGCACTCGCGCAGGCATTTAAAATGTATAACAGAGATAAGAAGAAAGTCTGCAAAGATAAACTTTCTTTACTTTAAAGTTTCTTTGTTCTAACGTCATTAACGTCATGAATTACTTATATCTGGTTTGCTACTGTATGTCTATTTGATCGCTTTAGGAATTTAGATTACGTTAATCGCGCGTAATTACATAATTTACATTATGCATAAATGCTCATTCTTATTTTGCCGAGTTGGCTAATTTTTCCTTCTAAAATCTAAACGTTGCCGATTCTTCGTTGAAACTGTTCAATTTGTGTCGTTAGTTTTAAAATTACAGGTTTTAAAAAGAGAAGGTCGCTCTTATATAATAGATACAATAAATAATATTGTTGTTGTTACACTAAGCGTGGGCATTTGAAAAAAAAAATGTATACTGACCGAATTCTTCGTTATTTTAGATCGCAAGCTGCTTATTGAAGATTATTTGACGAGTCTATCTCTTGCGTCAGCCTATTTATAAATAAACCTACATTTGTTATACTTGTCATAACACCGTAGATCGTCGACGTTGATTGGAGAATTTATTATATTTTATTTATTACACAAGAAGATAATCCAATCGATCGCTTCCAAAGACTTCTATAAGCTTGCAGGAAACAGGAGTAAGAGGAATAACTGTCTGATAACTAGTTAGAGAGATTGATTTGTTAGAACAAGAAGGTTTTATTAACGGATTTTCTTTTTATATCCTAGAAGTGATTGCGCGGAAGTAAGATAGATCCATTCTTATTAGCTACAAAGGAGTTTCACTGATATGATATAAATATTAAATATTATCTTCACAATATATATATATGCACAATATAATTCTCTTTACAAATATAATAGTTAAAATATACATCCAAAATCAAAATTAAGAAAGATTGATCCTTGTCAGAAGAAGTTGATCAGCGCATCTAGATTTGTCTCTATCGTGCCTCTTTATTTCATCGCTGTTAGTTACTCCACCTTTCTCACAGAAGAGAAGCAGGGCTCTTCGCGCTCTTCTCGAAATCTCTTGAAGTATTTTAGGAACATATTACAATTTGAAAGCGAATCTATCGATTGGTCTCACATTGCGGTCTGCCAAAATTTTGTGAATAAGGCACTTAGGTAAAACAAATAGAAGCTTGAAAAGGAGCAAAAAGAGGGAAGATTAGCTAATACCTTGTAAGAGACTGCTTGTACATAGTAAAAAAAAAGTATTCTTCGAGTTGCGTGTTGCCAATATACGATCCTTTTCTCTTTATTTGACACAAATCATCACTACTGATATTCTTACTTTCGCTAATAAGACTATCCTGTTCAACAATAATACTCAGTGTTCCTTGCAAGTTGCCTGAAATATTGTTAAAGTCCGTCAAAGTCCTTTTAATTATAATAATGGCTGAGACACAAAGGATGACTGTGTATGGAAGGCATCCTCCATGCGCTAATAATAGTAGACTGGAAGAGCGTCGAGCTAAGAGGTAAAGAGATTATTAACGCAACATCCAATTTCGACATTAAGCCGTATATATGCATCACTGAATTTGTCCGTTCTTTCCAGATTGGCATTGCGACACGAGAGAAACAGGAAGCCGGACAAACCGGACGACTTCGTGTGTTACGAGTCGAGCGACGATGAGGCCGAGACGGTGACCGAAGGCAAGCAGTTCCTGAGAACGTCCTTCAACTTTGTGGATTACGTGCGCGCACGCGAGACGAACACGCGCGAAGTGCGGAATATCAATCAGGAATACGGTTCTCGTCATATACTGACCCACGATCTGTTCAAAGAATACTCGGTCAGCCTGAACAACATGAACAAAGTATTCTGTTCTCAGTGGTTGAGTGATAGACAAGTGGTATTCGGTACAAAGTGCAATAAGCTTATGGTTTACGACGTAGCGACGCAAAAACTAGACCAGATTCCATCTCTTCACGGAAGACAGCTCAGAGTGGTAACGTTATGCCCGAGCAGCAATGTGGCATTCATTCCGTTCAAATCAATCCCTCGAGGTGACTTTATTTTTCTTTTTGATATATCCGGAGAGAAAAAAATAATTTCTCGAATCTACATAGATTAATCTATATCTTTTGTCTTATATAGAACTCTTTTATCCACCGGAGCGAGAAATAGTAACGAAATAGCGATATACAGATTACCGACTTTGGATCCAGTTTGCGTCGGCGAGAACGGCCACAAGGACTGGGTGTTCGACATGTGCTGGCTGGACGATGAGTTTTTAGTGTCGGGCTCGAGAGATACGAAAATGGCTCTATGGCGTATTGACAGCGATCTTGCTGAAGCTCCTGATAAAGCAGATGTGCCTACACATAGGTAGAATCAAATACGCAATTAAAACTTTGGCCTTTTCTGCTAAATTAAAAGCGAAAAATATCAGGATGATTTTCCTTTTATAATACATATCATAATATATTAATCTTTTTTTATCTAATGGTTCTGCAGTGAGGTAGATATTAGAAATTCGGAAACAGAAATATCTATCGCTATTAATATTATTTTTATTTTTATTTTTAATATTTTTAATATTTTTAGTACTTACCATTATTAATGCCGTTAATTTTTAAGAAATAATTTCTAATAATTGTCATTTTTGTTTAGGTTGATTCAACCTGTCTGTGTAAAGGAATGCAAGTCCGCACAGAAAGTGCGAGCGCTAGCATTCAATAAAGCGTACAAGGAGATTGCAGCATTGACTCTCAATAGCTTTATACATATCTGGTCGGCCGAAACCTTCAGACAGAAAATATCTAGAAAGCTGCCAGCCTGCCAGGAAAACGTTTGTCTTGCTGTACAGGACGATGGAGTATACGCGATCGGATGCAGATCTTACACTCTTTTGTTGGACGCGCGTACATTACAACCAATTAAAAAAATACCATCTAGGTAAATGAAATTTTTTATCTTTTTTTTTGTAATGTATGCTAGAATCATTTAATAACAACAATTTTTTGGATACAGATATAGCGGTTGTGGCATTAGATCAGCGAGTTTTCAAGGATCCGTTCTAACCATCGGAACTGGTCTAGGAATGCTCATGTTCTACGATGTTAAAGCTCAGAAATATCTGGAATCTTCTATAAATTCTAATAGGACTGTCGTATTAAAAGCTTCGAAAGGATACGTGGTAAGTCTTGCATCGTTTAAAAGCAATGATTCGCATTATTCAAATTGACAAGTAATTAAATGACTTGCAATCTACAGCAGCACAATTTTTAGACTTGAGTTAGTTTTACAATTAGATTAAACATTTTTGTGAATCACTATACATGAGGTGTTCACAAAATTACATATTATAGGAAAATAGTAGTAGACAATAGCAGTCACTCGCACGTGGTTTTTTTTTATGTTCCAATCTGTAATTTGTGCATTCTGTGGACGCCCCATTTAACACATTTTATGTATTATTATATAACAATTTATATATTTATTCTGTGGGATACCAGTTTCCAGACGAGGAGTACATAGATGGTTTCCAAAATGTGAAATACACTCCCGCCATTTATACACATTGCTATGACGCATCGGGTACTCGGCTATTTACAGCAGGTGGTCCATTACCCGCAAATCTGTACGGCAACTATGCAGGATTATGGCAATGAAGGTTTATGCGAACGAAACCACAAGTATAATAATTGCTAAATTAAACAATTAGGATATAAGTTGTACATGTCATGAAAGGCTTGATTATTTACAGACGTATGTTTGAAAGAGTGAGGGCAAATTTCGCCCATTTTTGGGATCTCGATTTTCAAACTGTTTTTCATGGCAAATAGTACTATTAGCTGAAACATTAATCCCAGTAAAATTTTAAGATGAGCATAGGCACGGCTCCGGAGATACAAAGGGATGAAAATACGGGATATCGAAAATTCGTATAAGGGTAACTTTGTCATTTTTAGAGATATTTTAAATTTAATTCCACAAGCGGGTGCTGTTTCAGAATCGAGTACAAACGATTCCGAAACAGCACCCGCTTGCGAATTTAAAATATCTCTAAAAATGACAAAATTATCCTTATACGAATTTTCCTTGTATCTCCGGAACCTATGCTCATCTTGAAATTTTAATGTTTCATCTAATAGTAGGTACTATTTAGCATATAAAAAGGTTTGAAATTAGAGGTCCCCAAAAAATGGGCGAAAAAACAGGTCTCTCTTTTTGCCGTCCCTCTTTCTTATTAATTTAATGTTCTATCCTTCTAAGTCTCGAAAAGACGATAAACTTGTCAAAAGATGTTTACTTTCTGAAGTATTCAATTTGTTGATTCTTTTCTTTCTACAAGATAATTAATTCTACACTGTACGGGAAATTTGGGGGTAGAACAAATTTATTTCTGAAATATTTTCATGGTTATTTTAAATCGTGATTCAAAAAATAAAGTAATGTAAAAAATTAGTCCATTTTTTCTAATTATACGTCTAGAAAAAGAAAACGTTTTATTGAAAGGATACATAAATAGCATTATACCTTATGATATGTGATAATTCAGTTAGTAGATCAAAGTTCGATATGAAATAAATCAGTTAATTTAAATGAGTAAATTAAAAAATTATTTTTTATTTTGCTAATTTAAAATTTAAAAAATCGGATATTTTTACATCATAATAAATTAATTTTTTTTATAAATTAAATTTAGTTATAAGTAAAAATATCAGATCATTAATAATCAACGTTGATTGCTATTTTATTATGAATAAATGATTTAAGAATAATACCAATATTATGGCAGAGTAAATTCATCTATAGTACGTTATGTGTACTATAGATTTCCAGCGCTGGCAATGACTTTAGAAACTCAGCCTATGTTTAAATATTACACGATGAAATAAAGTTGTTTTCGCGTTCCATAAGTTGATATTTTAAATTCGATTGGTGGAGCGATTATGACGTAATTGAACATTTTAATAAATGATGCCAAAAAAGATCCTTAATAAGAGTGTAATAAATTTAATTTGTTTTGATTTATTCTTAAATTATAAAAATAATAATTTTATTTAAAAAATGCGTATTTAATATTCCAAATTCTATTTTAATACAGATTAAACAGAGGAAAATACCACTACTATAAACTTCAATACATATACCCTATATTTCTGAAATTATCGAAATGTTATGGAAAATTTCTATGGTAATATTTCAGGATAATTTTTATCTATTTAAGAAACCTATAAATATTTCTTGTCGAATATTTTCTTTTTAATCTGAATCCGATAAGATAAGCATATTATACATGATATATGAAATTTTATGTTATTAGAGAAGCGAAAATGTGATTCGTAATTTCTGCATGCAAATACAATATAATATTGTATAAGCATATAATATTATATTGTATATGCATTACAATATAATATTGTATAAACATACAATATTATATTGTATATGCATTACATTATAATATTATATAATATTACTTTGTATATGCATTACAATATAATATTGTATATGCAACTGTTGTTACAACTTTCAGAATGTTAAGTAAAATACAATTGGATGAAATTGCAAATCACAAAAATTTTCTGCGAAAGAATTTGTTTGTCCTTAATTTAATTTAAAGAACATGATATATGTATGTAATAATGATACAAATGGCAGAAAAAAAAGATTGTCAACGAACATTATAATAATGAATATTAAGTTTCACCAAACTTATCGAGTTGAAGTTGAAACACCGGCCTCAAAACAGCAACACGCAATGAATTTTGTTTAACATATACTTATTTAAGCGTACAACAATACCGCAATTTTGTATACAATACCATAAATGATATCGCAAGGGATATCATGATATCCTGACTGGTATCAGTTTCTTTTTTATTACGATTAACTACGTTAATCGTAATAAAAAAAAACTCCGACAAAGAGCGTTATTTAGTAATAATAGTAACTTAAACAAGGAAATTCTAAATACATCAATAGCACAATAATCTAGGAATATGTTCACCTGTGCAGAAATAAATTTTTTATATTTATTCGTGTCTATTGCTTAGCTTCGAATTAGTTGTATCTTTCTGCCGGCGTTTGAAGTTTAACTATTGAGTTTAACGCGAGTATAATCCGACTGTTCAAGTTTGACCAAGCTCGTTGCCAAGCGTTGCCGTTTGCTTTCGTCGCGACGTTTGACACCCGTTTGGAGAGTATTATGGAATTAAGCGCGTGCATTTAGTAACAAAAAAAAAACGTTGACCTGTGATTATACGAAATGCCGCGTTTGTTGTGTGCAATTGAGATAGCATTTGTTTCTATTATACGCGCATATGCTGTATTCCCATCGTCATTTTCATCAAGTATCATCTTACAACGGTAACGTTAGAGTTCGACGATTTCAGTCGAACACGCTCAAACACGATTCAGGAAGTAAGCCCCGCTCGGTTTTAGCATACAAATATGCTGTGTAACGCGGCGTACTTAAGCGAGATAAGAAATTCACCTTATTGAACGCATCACGGACGTCATCGCGTGACGAGTCGTCGCAAGTGCCACAAATTCGCGTCTCGACGTATTCTAGTAATAGGGTAGCACATTTTACGAAGCGAGGAGAGATCGGTGACAATGAAACGTCATTAAATCGTCATAGTATGTACGTAACGAGCATGTATTTTAACAAAATATATTCCCGAGCTGCATATTTATGAAAGTGAGAGTGAGTGAGTGAGCGAGAGAGAGAGAGAGAGAGAGAGAGAGAGAGAGGGAGATTGCAAAATGTTGACGTATAATTATGGGGTCTCACAATATTACGGTAAGATAGATAAATGTGTGCATTGTATCCGATAGCTCTGTAGTTTCACCGATACACGTTTCATCTTTCTATGTAAACAAACAGATATATACATACATACATACATACATACATACATTACATGGTATACATAGGATTCATTGAGGGACGAGAGGCCGCACGGGCATTCGTTTCGCCAAAAAGGGAAAAGTAAAGAGGAGGATCCGTCATCGTTTTTAGCATGTAACCGCAGAGAACTCTATACCGTACCGCACTATGCGTTCATAACGTGTACGACACTTTTGTGGGGTATTTAAAACCAATATTTTAACGCCCATCTACTTTATGCGGACTGAAATGCTCTATGTAAAAATTTATGTCATACACATACACTCTCTCTCTCCGACATGCGTTTAAATTCAATACGTTAACCGTGACCGTTCATACAGCATCTCTGATAGCCTATTTTTATAAACGAGTAGCTTCTCGAAACCGACTTACTTGGCATCGTTTCGCGCCCAGATTGTTTGGAAATATATAAGACAAACAGGTAGAAAAATTCGCATTCAAACTGCTGCCACTCCCAGCGCACTCTTAATTTGTAACAAATGAATATCATACGAATGACAAATTGATAATTTTATACGTGAAAATGCGTACACCTGTTAAATGTGTCGACAGTAGTGCGATCCGAACGTTTCAGTTTGTCGCTTTGTCCTCCCAGTGTTAAAAAGCTCTACTATGGTAAACAGCGTGAACGTAAAACCAGTCACAGTGGCAGGGTTTGAAACGATGATTTTTGATAATTTTCCATGACGATACCTTTGCACGCGCACTGCAATTGAATGAGAAGAACGACGGGTGAACTATATCATTATGACTTTATATATGTGCGACTTCGTATATCTAATGTAAATAAATATACCAAGCTCTTGAGACTGATACGTCGTTTGCCTTCTTTTTCGCAGGATGCAGAATGCGACGAGCGAATAACAAAAAAAAGACACGAGACTGATGTTTGTTAATAATTTATTAATGGCATAGTACCAATACATCTCTTAATATTGACAATCATCACAAATAACGTGTAAAGTGGGTGTACACCGCGTACAAAAGGCGCGAAATGTTAATAAATGTCCCTTTTCTTTTTCTTGTCTTCTATGATGTCCTATGCTAATGATCATCGGGATCAAATCGCGATGAAATCAGATATGTAGAAATTGTTTCTTTTCTGTCGAGTGTGTTGTAAAAAAGTGTACGTATAAGCAATAGCGCTAATAGTGGATTGTGTCCGTTGCGACGCACAAGTCCCGAGACTTTCGCAACGCGTGCGTCTCACTGTTTGCGCGTACACGAGAAGATGACCAACATTTTACTTTTATCCTTCTTGAGGAGATTCACACTTTGCGAAACCGAAGAGAAATCGTAACGTATCGTGGCGCAATAAAATATAACTTATCTGTAAAATATCCGCTAAAATATTCGCGAATATATGCGCATTTTTCTTAACATTATGCAATTTTAACTTTTTAAAAATATATATATTAAATAATTAAATATAATGCTGTTTTAAGGTTCAAAACCGACTGTCCCAGCAGTAATGTATCTAAAGAGAAAACCGCAGAAATGAGAGATTGTATAGAGCACAAGGGTGTGTCGCGTGACTTTCAGCTCGACATGAGAGACGAAGGAAATTCCTCGTTCGCGCAATCTACTATTATTGCACGCGACAGAACTATAGTCACACGGTTTAAAATGGGAAAGACCATCTGCTTTACATGTTTACATAGATATTTAGTCGGGCTATTGATCGGCGTATGTACCTCATCGGTAATTTTCGAAAATGTTCTCCCCTTACTTTTTGTACTTATCGCGACACAAACCTGTACTTATCGGTAAACACAAACCTGTTTTTGCAACAGGACTTTATAACTTCGCACGAGAATTCTTTATATTCGCAAATTAAAGTCTAACTCCGGCTCTGATCTCTGGCTTTGAAACATTTTAAAAATCGCTAACTTTAATTGTCTCAGTGTATATATTGTATACTGTAATTACATAGCTTCACATTATGCGAATAGAATTCATCATACACAATAAAAATTAAATCTAAATTGAAAATTTTATATGATAAATTAAAATAGAATAAAAAAATAAACTTTTATATCCGAACGAAAGAAATTAGAATAATTTTCCGCTTGTGTAAATCAATGAAGATAAACAAAAGTTAATGTATTAAGTCGAGTTAGACTTCAATATGCAGTTTAAAAACTGTGTACGAAAAATGGCTTCAGGATTAACATTTCATTTTCTGTCGTCTCCCATATATAATAAGCTCGTTATACTCCTTTTTTTGGTATAATAATCGGTATCCTGCACATAAATATATAATACACCAATTGCGCAATACAGGTGAGGCTGCGCCCTTAAAATAAGCGGAGTATTAGACAATTATTGCATAAATCAGTG
Organism: Temnothorax ravouxi; assembly: GCA_030770255.1. Classification (NCBI taxonomy): domain Eukaryota; kingdom Metazoa; phylum Arthropoda; class Insecta; order Hymenoptera; family Formicidae; genus Temnothorax; species Temnothorax ravouxi. The sequence continues at coordinate 195,786 of JASTWP010000076.1, forward strand.
AGCGAGTGGTCCGCACCGGATATCTCGACCCAGCTACTGGATAGGGGCGAGCAAGAGACGTTTTTTCAATCTACTGCTACAAGAAACTATACTGTCGTCACACTGAAAGTATGCAGCACGTTGACTACTCGCCGTGAAATAAAGTGCAACGAAGCGCGCGCGTGTCCAGCGGGTCGTTCGCTACGTTCGATTGGACCCGTCATCGTCATCGATCGCGATCGCGAGACCGCCGTTGCCGAAGGGGACGGTAATTTTGCCGGCGATCAAGCCGCGTTGTCGGCCGTCGATTCCTTCTTATTAACGTTACGCGAATATCATTTTTGTAGAATCAAAGCCGCCTGGCGTCCAACGCCTTGTTGAGGTCACTGACTAGCATGCCGAGGATGGGTCTGTGCTCGGAGTTGTATCGGAACACCGAGTCCAAGAATTTGGGGTACGCCAGGAAGTCGAACACCTGGTCGCAACGCTGCGACGACTTGTCCGTGAGGTGCGGCTTTATCAGCTGCTGCAGCAACGTTCGGCAACGTTCCATCGAGCCCGTCAGGTACTCCTGGTCGTAACTGTAATCCACCTCGTAGAACGACACGACAGTCATCGCCACTGTCCCCAGAGCCTCCCGGATCTGCTCCAGCTTCTCGGCGTCGTTTGGACGAAATTGATGACTGCGCTGCACGAGTCCGATCTACGAATCGCGTTTTATCAGTTAATATTTCAACTCAATGTATATATCAACCGTATAAATTAATACAAAATTAATTATACGCTTTAATTTATATTGTAATATATATCGTTATAAATAGCCGATTATTATAGAACATTTAATGATAATATTATTATTCCTTTTTATTACATATAAACGAGGTAATTTCAAAGTAAAAAGAGGTAAAATTTTCGAAATATGTCTTCATTAAACTAAATATATTTATTCATATATCGATTAAATGATGCGAGTATTAATTAATGAAGACACAATTTTGAACAGCTTATTGAATATTATCTCAATTCTTTTGAATTCAAGCTGCTTTTTTTAGAATTTTAAATTCGTGATATCGATAAGTTTGGAATATTCAAGTTTGCCCAAGCAAATAACAGCTTCTTTTGACGTCCTTCTTCAATCGGCTTGAAACTCATTGCAGAATCTATCATCGAAATTAAAATCTGCATTCTGGAATACTTCATGTGTATACCTTGATGGACAATTTGATGATGTTCTTAAGGACCTTCTCGGGCTCCTTCTTGTCCAAGTGCGGATTGCTCTTGGCGACGCTCTCCATCAATTTGTACAGATTATCGAGCAACGACGTCGTGGCGTCGTCGATGAAGAGCGACCGACCTGCATTGGTGGACACTATGCGTCCGAGAAGCTTCTTCTGGGCGCGCAATCCTAAATCCCGAGTGCGACTTCCGTTCCCGCCACCGGCGTTATACGATCCACCGCCTCCGCCCCCGCCGCCGCCACTTCCGATTGTGTTTGCCGACTGCATCACTGCAATATATTTTCGCACAGTGAACGACCGCCGCTCGTGTGCATTGTGCACGTACGCCCGCGTTCTCACTTTTATTTCGCGGTAAATGTGAGTCGTGCGACCACGAGCTTTATTCGAGGCGAAACTCACGTTCGATAAAAGTCCCTCGAGTCGTAAATATCGCAGGTAACAAGTTTTCCTTGTAATCGTATCTTTATTTAGCGTCACATCTAATATTGGAGAAGTAAATAATCGGTATATTTATAGCCCGATTTATATCGATTTAATATCAATTTTACATTTTGCATTTCTCTAATATAAATTTAATATTTTAGAATGTGTTGTCTAACGTGTCGTGCGTTACGTAATGCACAGGATTGCGCTTAAGTGAGCTGTAACGTTTCGTCAGCGCTAAATACGTAATGAAAAAAATTAAAGTTAAACGGTTTAACAACTCATCATAAGCGCGGGAACAAAAGAATTGCACGTTCGAATGTGGCACAAAAGTAGAAAGTCTAACAACTTAGGGAGACGGAACGTTACAATTTCAGAGCCTCCTCTGACTCTCCTGAGAACGGCGCGAAAGCGGCTGTGCGTCTCTCGTCGAGGCCTTACGACGATAAGTCTCGGTGTGCGTAGATACACGCACGTTTCTGTTTCGCAGACTTCGTACGATGAACTCACCACCATCGGGCATCGGTAGACCACCGTTTCCTCCGGAATCGTGATAGCGGGACGGCAAATTAATACAAAGAAGCGGCGAACTGTGTGCGTGTGTGAATAATGGGTCCGGCAAACTCAGGCAAACGTAACTAAAATAAACCAAGGGTTAAACGGTCGAGCCGTTAAACGATCACATGCGTGACACAAATGTTCGTGGGTTCATGGATGTGCGCGAGGACACGACGAACGGCGTATCTCCTCGCTACCTTGATTGCAGTCGGTGACGGCCACTAAGTGATAGAGCAACCAGCTCTGCAATTCCATCACGGCTGTGCCCCACGCCACCTGCGAAAAGAGAGATTTACAGAAACATTTGTAAATGCTTGTAAATACATATATAAGATGCTAATAGTAAGAAGATTTCACGAGAAGATTGCGTTTCCGAGGAAGTTACACCATCAGAATTATCTCTCGCTGAAGTTTCCATCGCGGAGTTTGTCGCAAAAATAGGTATAAATAATAACGATATAATAAAATTACTGTACAAATTAATTTCCATTTAACTATACAGTTGATTTATATTACAATATAAATAGAGTAGAGAGAAAGTCGAAGTTTTACTGACTTTAGAAAAGGCTTATAAATTTCTTCCAATCTAATTTCTCGCAGAAATGTTTTCTCGCAAAAATAGATATAAATAATAACGACATAATAAAATTACTACACTGTAAAAATTAATTAATTTCCATTTAATTATACAGTTGATTTATATTATAATATAAATAGAGTAGAGAGAAAATAAAATCTTGCTGACTTTAGAGAAGGCATTATAAAAAAAATATCGACATAATTATTGTAGGATTGCCGTTATAAATTTCTTTTAATTAAATTTCCCACGGAAATGTTTCGTACATATAATGACATAACAGCCAATGACGCAAGTGAATGAGAAATTTTTGTCATTTCCTCATTCGTACAATCGCTCGTGTTTGTGAAACAAAACGCGAGCAATATAATTAAGTACATTTGCCCGAAATGCATTCAGCGAATCGTTGCCCGATTCTTCGGAACGCAGAGCCACCACAAAGCGGGTTGAGATAAAGTTAATTACGCTTCGTTTCCCGAGTTAAAAGCAACATCAGAGATATAAATCGAACGGCTCGTAATCCGAATTCACATTCGTAATAAGAGAAACACGCTGTTCGGCGGCGCGTGAGGATTTCGCGTGAAATAATATATAGATGTCCAAAAAATAAACATTTTTACAGATATATATTTTTCTACCTGCTTAAAAAGATCAACGGAGAGATAGCCTTTATGTTTACCTCGTCCCTCGTAAATGTCTCATAAATGCCACCTACAGCCTTTTACATTTACAATACTATCAGCCTTGACACAGATAGAGGCTTAGAGGCTCTTTCAAAAGATAACTTCGGGGATACGACTGCTTCTTATGTGACACTTTTAAACGCAAGATCGCTCTTTACGTCTGCACAAATTATCGTTTATATAGATGTACGTAAAAATATTTTCAAACCTTGCCGAGTATATCCAGTCGTAAAATTTCGCGTTTTTAGATCTCTAACTCGTGCATTCCGTTTTCAGGAATTCGCGATGAAAGGAATTCGCGTCGTGACGCGTGTGATCGAGGGGGCCTCTCTCCCTCACTCGTATACAATTCGTCTTAACGAGTGCGAACGATCCTAATGCTGGAAATGAAATGTAATGCGAGCCGACGACATCCGCGTCGCACGCTATCATTCGCCTCTACACACACACACACACAACACGCGCGCGCGCGCGCGCGCGCGTACACACGGGCGCACAATATAAGGCACTATACCTTTGCCAGAGTTGGATCGATTTGTAAGGAGCGTCAAGGCGAGCCAGAGACTCTCATGTTCACCTTTGCACGGCCGAACTGACAGCGGGTAGCCGATTAAGGCTGCGGTCCACTTGACGCTACAAATGCTTCGAAGCATTGCTCTTCTCTTTTCTTTCAATGAAGAAAGAAGGAGAAGAAGAACGCTCCAAAGCATTTGTATAGCGTCAAGTGGACCGTAGCCTAAAACTCCGAGCGATTCAAACCTGCCTTCCGTAAATTTAGATTTCGTCGCGCTTCAATAATATCAAATTCGACGAATCAAACTCCACGCGTAATGTCATTGTACACGTGAAAACTTGTCTCGGATATATATCAGAAAAAAAATTGAAAAGTTGAGAAGCTTGAAAAATAAATAGCATTGGTGATAAAAGGGCGAGTCAGAAAAATGTTGGGTTGGGTAGGTATTAATTATAAATTTCATCAATGTATATATGTACGTTCGCTACGCCCCGGCTACAATATTTAATTTTTCGCACAGATTATCTGTGAAACTCGAAATATTATTTATAACACGATGGCGCACATATTATTCTACGAAGCCCGCTATATTCAAATCTTGAATAAGAATCAAGTTTTCATTCGATTTTGTCTCTTCTTGATATTTATTTTCATCGGAATTTCGGTTCAGCTTATATCCTGTTGTGTATTTTTGCAAACAACCGCGGTCGCGCGCCTCTATCAAATTATTTTATTATCCAGTTCATTCCTATTTGTAATAATTATCGAAATAAAAAAAAATTACAAGAACGATGATGCAAATACAAAAAAGCAAAATAAATTACTTATATATTAGTCGCTAAAACATACTCGGATAAATCGTAAATCGGAACAATATGACTCCATTTTCATCAGAATACCCGATTGATGTCACGTTAATTCGCTTAATCGTTATTATTAAGTATCCACTTTTCCGAATCACAGATCCCGCTTGTTCCCGAATCCCGCCACTCGGTGGACGAAACCACAGGGTTAATGCGCGTGAGAGCGCGTTATGAATGATCGATCGCCGGCGCCGGGGGCACTTTCGCTCTCCCTCTCTCTCTCTCTCTCTCTCTCTCTCTCTCTCTCTTTCTCCTCTCTTGGCCTTTCCGCGGTCGTGCGAAAGGCTTTGTTTAGGCGCCCACGTCCCACGTCGGTGCACCTGTTTGTTGTCGCGTGCTCGTTCAGACAACTTCAAACAACGCCGATCATCGCCAGCAGTAGATCGTTGCGTCGGACTGCGCAATTTCTCGGCGGAAAATACACGTCGAAGTCGTCCCCGACTCCGGGGAAAATGTCCGCACGTGCGAAAGCGAAATTATATGCACGCGGCGGATTATCGACCGTTCGACGAAATGGAGAAAAATAATTTCTTTTTCTTTTTTTTTTTTTCGTCAAACACGGTGATGAGATGATTTGCGATCGACAAATACGCCGCGTGTGTTTGCGCTAAATTCTCGATAGAAGAGGGAACACGTAATATTTTAGAGATCTCCTCTTTTTCCAGAAAGAAAGAAATAATTTCATTTCGCTGAAAAAAATAACGTTTTACGAGACACACCGCATAGCGCGTTTATTGAATTTCTTTTAATTTTTATACGGAAAAACATATCGTTCGTGGTAAATATTTGCGGTTGCGGAGACAACTTTCCTGGTGGATTCGAGAGATCCCGAAAAACATCCACCGTCTCTTTTTTATTTCTAACTTTTTTATTTCACCGACGGCGACGCGACGGCAGGGGAAAAAACCGTTTCTCCACGCGCTAAGCAGTGCCGGTTGTTTCGTATGTAGTGTCGAATAATTAACTCGAATAAAGTGGAATCTCTCGCTAGCCATTTCTTCCCCGCATGCATCATTCAAGACCGTCCATCAAGTGGGCTTGCTTGTCTTCGGAATATTCGATCGGTATAGCTATAAATAACCACGTGTATCTCCCGTGATTGATTCGATTTACCTTCCCCGTGCCACGACTATACCAGCTTTGATTCGATATGTACATGTCGTTTTCCGCGAAACACAGCGTTCCACGAGAGGATATCCTATCCGCTTCATAGAAATCAATTGACCGACACTCGGATCCTCGTAAACCGTATTCGCATCAGTACGATATGAACAATTCTTGGAACAATGCGCGGAAGAGTCCGCAAACATATCCGCGATTAATTTGAAATCGAATCTCTCTTCACAAAAGTCCATTTATCTCTATATATACAATTACATTCATTTAAATTATCGTAAAATTGATAGATTAACAGAATTAATGGCGTTACCCATAATTTTCAACAAACATATATTCTCTGAAGTTCTCGTCAGAAAATTGATTTCATATAAACTGAGCCCGTGTATATTTTAACAACGCGAACAACGATTATTGATGTAATTACAATTTGATTAAAATTACGCCGATGGTATGCGTGTAAATTCGTTTGTAAGACAAATTCTTGCTTTATCCCTTTATCTAGCTCGCGGATTTATTCTCTCAGAAAGGATCTATCGTTAAAGCTCATGGAAATGGAGCTATTCCCGGGAAAACGCGCCGCGATCCAGTGGATATATTTTCCCGTATATCCACCGAGCATCGAGAATCGCGCTTCCATCCAAACCTGCACGATAGTTTCAGTGTCTACGATACTCGGGGGGCGAGTCGCGAAACAATGCCGCCGTAAATAAACTGATATAGCCGGGGGCAAACGTAATTATCGGTTCTCCGATACTATACCCGCGCGCCCGCGTTTCGAATATCGTTGACATACATATAGGTACGTGTATATCGATGCCGCGATATACCATTTCGCTCTTCCTCCTCAGGAAGGGCAGGGTTTAAACGTTTTACGTCAACGCCGGGTAAACGTTTCACGTCGACGTCATTGCAGCGACGACTTCGCTCTGCTCGTTAGGCGCGGATCTCGTGGAGAGTCAGAGACAGAGAGAAAGACGGAGAGAGAGAGAGAGAGAGAGAGAGAGAGAGAGAGAGAGAGAGAGAGAGAAAGACTCGTCCACAAAATTATTTTATGTAACACGTGCATGGAAAGTGGCCCTTTACGCACGCTACGCGTGCGTGATAGACCACTTTCCACGCACTTGCAACATAAAATAGGGTGTGCAAGTCGTGCGTGAAGATGAAAATTCAAGGGTGCGGAGTTGACGCACGAGCCGAAGGCGATTCCAGCACTTGTTGCACAAATAACTATTACCTCCGTCCTCCGTCGCGACACACGTGTGCTAATAACGCGCGTATCCAAATAGCGGGCATATAGGTATGCACGTGCGCCGCGAGAGAGACGGCATGCACAACGACGGACACGTGGCGTTTTCTCTTCGCGACACACGGCGTACGACGCACGGAGCGTTTACTGATGCAGTCGTGAGTTTTGCGAACGGGTCTGCGGGGACCCGTCATTTCTAAAATTAGTCGCCGGCATATTTATCTGCCTCCCATTATCGCGACGAGGCCTCGAAGGACACAAACGCCCGCGAAGCGACTAACAATCAACATTTTCCGATATCCGTAAATTTAGCACGGCCGTTTAACGGGAAACGTCGCCGGTGCCGACGATCGGCTTTTCCGCGAGAGTGAAACGGATATGTCGATACTCGGCTTTGGCAGGGTTAATCAGGGTGACGGGGCGACACGGGGGCAAACGGTATACGACGGCGGCGGCACGGCTTCTCGATATGACGAGGCGGATCGTCGTTGCGTAAACCTGTTTAAAGGTGGGAATTGCCTCTCTCGCAAAAATCTCGCGAAGATACTGAAAAACAGACATTTATACATATATATATTATTGTTGAAATGCGTATCGCGTTATTATATTTATTCTGGTCTCGCAAGTATTCTTTTATTAAAGTATAAAATATACTTAATAATATTCCTAAGGTTGTTTACTGGGAATTTACGACTCAGCGCGTAATAAAGTCATCGTAAAATGTATATTTCAGTAATTTACGGCCAAGTTTATCAAGCCGTTATACATTTAACCTTGGAAAAAGCTGAAATAATGAGAAATGAGAGAAATAATGTTGGTTCAATATTAATAAGATATCAGAAAATAGCGAAACGTAAACAATAATTATGAAAGATTCACGTAATTGCTTACAGTTCGGAAAAAAATACAGAGGAACATTGATTGTCGCAAGATAATCTGTCTTCTTTCTTTAAATCGCGACTTGGAAATCGAATTGTCGATCAATTATCACTAATCAACGAACTACGCGGAAGAAAGTTTCTTTTTAATCGCGATTTTTCAGAAAATTGCAAGCTCCAGCGATCTTGTTCGATTGTCTCTTTACTCTCTTTTCTCTTTCTCTCTCTCACACGTAATGGAATTCGTGTACACGTGCACACGAATTTCCAAGCAATCTTTCGAACGACTTCGATATATACTTCGCCAGTCGCACGATATAATTACTTAACGTCCCAGTGAAATAGATCGAACGTCAGGTTAATTAGCAAAGTTTACCTGGCCGTGGCGCGGCGCGGCGCGGTGTGAAACGAAGTTCCTTCGCACCGCTTCACAGTGGGGCCAAATCCCGAAAAACTGGCCAAAACCTCAAATGAACTTAGAATCGAGCAAAAATTGGTATACTAGGGTTTTTGAGGTTGCTGATTACAAATCCAAAGTTAAAATTATTGTGAACATAATGGCGGATCCAATATGGCAGTCAGACATGTGAAAAAGATATCAGACTTTAATGAAAATTATAGTATACAGGGATTTTTGAGTTCGCTGATTACAAATCCCAGGCCAAAATTACTGTAAGCAAAATGGAATCTAATATGGTGAACGCATGTGTAAAAAATATGTAAATTTTTTAATAAAGAAAGATTATAGGCTCGATACTAGCACAACTAAGCAAATATATATGATGTATATAAAATAATATGTTAAAACAATAGTGGTAAAAAGATGAAACATGATTTAAAAACATTACTGGAGATAATTAATCGGAATCCACGTCAAAATCAGAATTAAGTCCACGTCAGAATCAACTTCCGAATCGTAGATCCAAATCGTGTCAATCGTAGAGCCATATTCCGTTTCGGTTGCAACAATCACTGGAAGAAAGACACAATTATATTTGTTAAAATAAAACTAAAGAGATTGTTATTTCTCTATATAGCAATATAGTCAGAACACTGGTTGATAAGAGAGAAAGAAATATATTATAACACAAGTTCACAATATGACAGTCGGGTTCACAGCAAATATAATCTGAACAGACATATCACTTATCTCGTATGTAGCTCACAACACGGTTTACACCTCAGCACGTATCACTTCTCAAAACACAGCTCACAACGTCTTATTATATAGTCTGCTCACAATATATATTTGCACACGTACGCTCCGTCTTATTATAACAGCTCACAATATATTTGCACACGTCCGCTCTAGTTCACTCACGTCCACACATCACGACAGTTCGCGAAGGAAAGGGACGAGCAACAAGGGACTAGCAACACGTTGTTCTAATGTTTTTAATACTTTACTAGTTCACTCTATTAGACTTTTCATAATTAATTTGATGTAAATTACTTCACTACTTCAACACTCCTCCTTAATTTCCACCAAATTAATTCACCATATGTTTCTTACAATTCTCAAACTTTACTGAGTTTAATGCCTTTGTCAAAATATCTGCTTTCTGGTTATAAGTTGGACAATATTTTAATTTGATTATTTTATTTTTAACTAAATCATGAACAAATCTGTATTTGACATCTATATGTTTTGATCTTTTATTAACAACTCCATTTGTTATTAATAAAATTGTGCTTTGGTTATCGATATTGAGTTCTATTTGTATCTTCTTATCTTGAAGTTCTTCCAAAAGAGTCTTCAAGTATAGTAGCTCCTTGCAACATTCAGCAGCTGCTATATATTCAGCTTCTGTACTTGAAAGTGCTATCGTTGTTTGTCTTCGTGAGCACCAACTCAAAGCTCCTCCTCCATAGTATATAACAAATCCTGTTGTACTTCGTCTTGTCATAAGATCACCTGCAAAATCTGCATCGCAATAAGCCTGAAGAACACTAGGATTCGCATTACTATTAAATTGTATTCCTTGATTTATTGTACCATTTAGATATTTTAGTACATGTTTTATATCATTTATATTTTCTTGGGTATAATTTTCTATATACCTACTGCTAAAACCTACTCCATAGGATATATCCGGCCTTGTCTTGGTTGAAAGATACAGCAAACTCCCTATAACTTCTCTATAATTGTATTCTTCTTTCTTTGGTGTATTTCTTTCTTCATTCTTCAAAATCGGTATCTTCACTGGCTTTGCTTTATCCATACCATATTGTTTAAGAATTTTCTTTGTATATTCTTCTTGTTTCAATTTTATACTATCTTCTTTTCTTGAAATTTCTAAACCAACGTATATTCTTGGTTTATATTCAACAGTCATCTTAAATTCCGTTTTAAGCTGTTCAATAATTTCTTCAATTTCTTGTAAATCGTCTCCAAGAAGTATTCCATCATCTACATATATTCCCAAAAACAGTTTTTTATTAATCATTTTGAAGATACACTGTTCACTCTCCAGTGGCTTGAATCCCTTTTTCTTGAGATAATCTGTAAACCGTTTATTCCATTTCAATGGTGCTTGTTTCAAACCGTACAGTGCTTTCTTTAACTTGAGGACTTTTCCTATATAATCGTAACCATCAGGTGGATACATATACACATCTTCTTCGACATTTCCATATAGAAAAGCTGTTTTTATATCGAAAGTCACTATCTTGTACTTCTTCATAGCTGCGAGTGCAAATAAACTTCTAAGAGCACTCGTACAAATCACAGGACTGAAAGTCTCTTCATAATTTACTCCAAATTCTTGTTCACAACCTCTTATCACAAGCCGAGCCTTATATCTTCCATCTTGTTTTATCTTAAATACCCACTTTGCTGTTAGTGGTTTTTCTTCTTTAAGATTTTTCATATCTATAATCTCCCAGGTATTATTTTCCTTTAGAGAATTCTTTTCTTCATTGATTGCTTCTTCCCATCTAAGCTTGTCGGGACCTGACACTGCTTCTTTATATGTTAACATTACATAGTTTGCTTGATAGCGTTCTGGACATTTTCTCTGTCTTGATGATCTTCTGATTGAAATATTTACATTGTTATCTTCTTCATTATCTTCTTGTCTTCTTCTTTCTTCATTTTTATTCATATCTTGTCTTCCCCTTTCTTCAAAAGAGGAATTTCCTTCGTCTGCATCTTCCCATCCTTCTTCTTCATTTTCTAGATTTCTCTCTTCTTCAGTTTCTTCATTTTCTAGATTTCTTTCTTCTTCAATTTCATCATTCTGTTGAATAAATCTTATTTTTCTTGTCTCTGAGTTTTTATTTTCTTTTAAATTTACTTCTTGAAATTTTACATCTCTGGCTATAACTATTTTCTTCTCTTTTGAATTCCATAGCCTGTATCCATTTGGTGCGTAACCTACAAAAATTAATTTCTTACTTCTCTCTTCAAGTTTTTTTAGTGGTCCCAAAATCTTAACATACGCTATGCTTCCAAATATTTGCATACAATTCACATTTGGTTTTCGTTTTTCCCACATCTCATATGGAGTACATTTGAGTGTATCAGTTGGTAGTCTATTCAATATATAAACCGAAGTATACAGAGCTTCTCCCCACATATTTTTATTCAAACGTGAATCAGATAAAAGTGCTCTGACTTTATCCATTAATGTTCTATTCAACCTTTCTGCTCTACCATTTAATTGAGGCGTATATGGTGTCGTATTATCCAATACTATTCCTTTTTCTTTGCACCATAATTGAATATTCTTATTCAAATATTCTTTTCCATTATCACATCTAACTTTCGAAACTCTTAAATTCCAGTGCGCTTCAACACGTTCCACATATTCCTTCATAATATCTTGCACTTCTGTTTTGCTTTCTAAAAGATATGCCATTGTATAGTGGGTATAATCATCTAAGAAGGTTATTATATATTTCTTTCCATTCCATGTATCTGGATCTATAGGTCCACATAAATCTGTATGTATTATTTGTATTGGCCTATTAGCTCTCGCTCTTGTATCTCCAAACTTGAGTCTTGACTGCTTAGCCTTTTGACAGACTTCACACACTTGCTTTAATTCATCCATATCATTATTTGAGAGTCTAAGTCCATCGCAAAGCGTCAACATATTTTTCATCTTACCAAAACTTGCGTGTCCAAGTTTTCTATGCCATAATTCTGCCTGACTTCCACAGTTCTCAGTCAGATGTGATTCTAGGTTGTGTTCTGGTGTCAGTTTCACTTGGAACAATCCGTTTGAGAGTTTTCTACCTTTTAAAACAATTTTATTATTAGTTTTAATTATTACCTCATTTTTCGTAAAAATAACTTCGCCACCATTTTTCGTTATTGTATTTACTGAAAGTAAATTCGTTGTTAATTTCGGTACATATAAGACTTCTTTTAATATGCACTTACTAAATTCAATGCTGCCTATACCTTCTGCCTGCATAGTTTCTTCCGATTTAGCAACATTAATTTGAATATGTGTCTTCTTTAATTCTTGGAAATGACTTCTGTTGTTTGTCATATTTGACGTACTTCCCGAATCAACAATCCAAGAATCTTCCTCATACATCTCACTTGTAAGTAATGCAATCTTAGTAACATCTTCATGCTTATCTTGCTTCTTGTTCTTAAAATAACAATCCTTTTCCAAATGATTGTTCTTTTTGCAAATATTACACCTTTTTTCACTATTTTCTTCCTCAGTGCAATATTTCGCTATATGACCATTTTTATTACATTTAAAACAACGAACTTGCTTTTTATCTTTTGGTGTAAACTTTGTTTTGCAGAACTTCGCCAAGTGACCAAATTTATTGCATTTATGACACTTCTTTTGAGTTGTCTTGAAGGCGACTGCATTCTCTTCTTCCTTCGGATGAAACCGAAATTCTTCTCCGATTAGTCTCGCTGTTAAATTTTCCATGGTTTTCCTATCAGATTCCGTCGATTCCCAAGCACTTACAAAATGTATATACTCTTTCGGTAGAGTTGCTAATATTTTTGAAATTAGCATTTTATCATCTATCTTTGTATCCATTGCATTCAACCTGAAAGCTAGATTCTTTAACTTACTAATATAAGATGTCATATCTGATCCCTTTTCAAAAGTAGTATTATAGAATTTTTGCAAAAGACTACACCTTTGTTGCTCTGTATCCCTTTCATAAGTATTACATATCTTAATCCACATCTCATTAGATGTGCAACAATCCATTATATTAAGAAAAGGTTTCTTATCAATAGTTGATATTATTATCTTTTGCGCAATCGCATCTTTCTTTCGCCATAAGTCATTTCTTTCACCAACACCATTTTCTGTAACAATTTCTAACACTTCATTTGCACGAAACATTATTTTAATTTGAAATTTCCAAATTTGGAAATTTTCAACACCCGTTAACTTCTCAATATTAAAATAATCTTCCGCAACCTTTGCCATTTTTTTTAAAAAAATTTAAAACCGGCACGTATATTCCTTAATCAATATCGACACGTTATAAATTCATGACCTATACGCGACAACACATTATATAAACTTTCAAAATACAATACATGTTATGATATGACCATTTTCATTTCTTAACCTAGACAATATTTCATTTATCGTAATTTTAAAATCTGCGTATCACTTTTAGATATTCTTTATTTTGTTATTACTTATTACTTTTATTCTTCAATTACTTTTCTTTACTATTTTACTTTTACTTTATTTTTCTTTGTCACAATTTTATTTTACTTTACACTATTTTAATTTACTTTACTATTTTTATATTACTTTATTACTTTTTCTTTACTTTTTACTTTGTTCTTACTTCTTATAAGTTAGACTTTATTTTACTCATACGCATATTTTAATTTTACTTTTATATGTAAAATCACTTATCTTCAATCTTTATTTATCTCATCTCTTATATCTAACATTTCTAAAATTCTTTATTTACTTCAAATGTTACATCTATTATGCGTTTGTAATCTATCTTTTATTTTTTCCTTTAACTCTTTTAATTTAATCCTTTTTCATTAAATTTTATTATTAAACAATCGCATGCTCTTTCCTTAGCAACAATACAAATGCATGCACATTCCTTAGTAACATGTTATTGATTTAATATCATTAAACAAACACATGCCCTTTCCTTGGCAACGATTTATTTATCGACAAACGCATATCAGTTTCTATAGCAACCTGTCATATTATGAGTATTTATTCTTATTATATATTTCTATATTTATTCTTTTTCTTTCTCAAAATTCTGCTTTATTTATTTATTTTATTTTTTTTTTTACTTTACTCTCTCACTCTTATAACCACTATTTACCAGACCTTTTATTACGCGGAATGTCTGGGCCCATAACCTGTTAAAATAAAACTAAAGAGATTGTTATTTCTCTATATAGCAATATAGTCAGAACACTGGTTGATAAGAGAGAAAGAAATATATTATAACACAAGTTCACAATATGACAGTCGGGTTCACAGCAAATATAATCTGAACAGACATATCACTTATCTCGTATGTAGCTCACAACACGGTTTACACCTCAGCACGTATCACTTCTCAAAACACAGCTCACAACGTCTTATTATATAGTCTGCTCACAATATATATTTGCACACGTACGCTCCGTCTTATTATAACAGCTCACAATATATTTGCACACGTCCGCTCTAGTTCACTCACGTCCACACATCACGACAGTTCGCGAAGGAAAGGGACGAGCAACAAGGGACTAGCAACACGTTGTTCTAATGTTTTTAATACTTTACTAGTTCACTCTATTAGACTTTTCATAATTAATTTGATGTAAATTACTTCACTACTTCAACAATATTTAGTTTAAATTAATACGTTAAAGAATAAAATTTATTTATTTGACAAAAAATATTACTAAGGATAATTAATCGGAATCACTGTCAGAGTAGGAATCCATCTCAGATTCAGAATCAACTTCCAAATCGGTGTCAAGCGTAGTTCCAGATTCGGTTCCGGTTGCAACAGTAGGTGAGAGTAATAGCTCTACAGCTTCCCGTGATAAACTTTTTAGTTTCTTCTGTGGCAGCTTTCTGATGCTGGAGATGTATGGATCAGAAGATACCATGAGCCGATTGAAAATATCTTCCATTGTTTTGGCTCTTGAACACTTTCGTGAGAAGTCTTCACGATATCTTTTAATATCTTTGTTTCGAGCTTCTTGAGCATCTTCAGATAACTGGCCGATTGGTAATAATGCATGAGCTATTATTTGTGGAGCGTGAATTAATAGCTTGTGTACCGTAGTAGGCATATAATACCACGGGTATAGCTCAACAAATTTTTTTGCAGTTTCAACCGCATATTCTTGAAATTTGTCACAATTAATCTCGTGGCCACTGGAAATAACTTGTAGAATTACGTGGAAGCGTTTGATTAAACCTTCGTCCAATCCTGTTATCGAAGCAGACTCAGCCGAGTTTTCAAAAAAGCGCCGAGCTGTATTCCCATCATTGGTACTTCCGTATCCTGGCTTTGGACGATCGATGTTTAGCCCCAATTTTAAACGAAATCCCTTTTGAATTTTTCTCTTGCGGTCTTCTGTCATCTGCTTCTCTTTTGTACAACGAACTTGCCATTTTTTAATGTCGACTCTGTAGGACAAATGCAAACAGCATTCGAAAAAACGTATCCACGCATGCAATGTCGACAACCCAAACTTTATATTTTTTTCATCGACTTCTTTTTGTAACATAGCATCAATGTTATTAAAATCTTTACTTGTAGCTCCACACAAATAGCAACATTGCGCAGATTTCGTAGATGTCAATGCGTTGCACACTTTACCATCGATCATTGTAAATGCCATGTTGTACACAATCGAAATTTCCTTTCCATCTATAACAGTTTTAAAAGGAACAAGTGCTTTAATCTGTTCTTCGATGTATTGCGCTTCGTTGACTGTCGATTCTATGTCTTCGTGTAGAAACTGTAGTCTTAACGGTCTGCAAAATCGAGGAGATGAAGACCTAGGATTTTTCCAAATCATGATTTGTGCCTTCGATTCGTGATCGACAGACATAAGTTGTAATGGCACAAGTGAAGTAAGAAACACATTCGCATATGATTTGCTGTCGTCAATAAATGTCTGTTTGTATTCACTCTGTCCAGAGCTCCCATCACAACCCCACTTACAAATAAAGTCCATATTATTTACATTTCTTTGCGTCAAACTTCGAATTACGTCATTTTGGAATAATAATATACGCTCGACTGTATGGTCCAATAAAGCTTGTAAATGGACTTCTGCGCTACTCTCTGTGATACTAATAGCCGTACAAGGTGGATAACAACGTTTTTTTGCTTGTATTATTTTCTTGTAAGGAGGATACAATTTACAATTATTTTCCTTGCTCACTGATCTTAGTCCTTGGTACTGATTTTTGGATAATTTGCATTCTACCAAAACGGAAAGTGCAGCATCATCAGATAATGTACTTTCTGTTGTTGATTGGAAAGCTTTTCGGTACCGCAAAGCTCTCGTTGGACTCGTCAGTGCTGCTTCCTTCACAAGTTTCGAAGCGTGTAACTGTCCTGCAGATCGTAAACTCATTTGAGTGGTATATGCTAATTCGCTCGAGGTCGATGTTGTACGAATTTCTTCGGTCTTCCTTCGTTTTGATCTTTCACTGCAAGACACAAACTCCGAGGAAGGGCGACCGTTTTTCTTGGTCGATGTCTTTTGAAAAATAGCAGATAGTGGAAAGAATACGGGTTCACTAAGCCATTTCTCGTAGTTTTTGAAAAAGATCTCCTCTGTCCTATTGACCTTTTGCCACATGGTTCTCATTTTACAGAATAATATGGAAAAAGACGCTCTCATATCTTCACGTATCTGTACGGAATGTCCACTCTTTTCGAAAATTTTTCTTTCCAGGTGTTCTATTATAATATTTAATTTGTCTTTCAAATGATTTCTGACGATTATAAAAACTTCCTTTCGAGTATATTGTAATAATTGTTGATCACTAGATCCTGTAATAAAAGCATACTAAATTTAAAAAACTGATTTAAATGTGAAAACTTAGAACATTAAAATAAACCGAAATAAAATAAAAATGAAGTAACTGTAAATATATAAATTTAAACGTTTTGGATAATAGAGCGCGATTTATCGAAAACACTAATCGACGTAAACATCGATCCGGGATAAGTATATTGTATGCTTTGTTATTATTGAGGATAGAATTACCGAAAGAACATAAGCATTTTCAAGCCGCGTCATTGTCCTGAAGCGAAACAATCGACAAGTCGCAAACGAGCAACGTAGCGATAATAAGCGAAAAAAATCATTACAGTATGATAGGCAGCTCTCGGCAGCTAATTTTTGTGAATTTCGCAAGATAATAAAGTGAACTAAAGCCCTAAACTTGGATCTTTGCGGAATATAGCAAAATATATAACTTTCCATCCAGTTGAAAATAGAAGTTTATAAAATTATATTATCTTCGTAAGGCAGAATCATGCCTTGTTTCAACACGTTAAAAATTAAATTTATAGGTTATATTAGTGTAAAAACATTTTCTACATACCTGCAGGAGTTACTTCCATGTCATAGAATTAAAATCAAACACTTCGCTTTCAAGCTATCCGATATATGTATAATATACCGTAATTTTCTTTCCTTTGTTACGTGATGCGTGCGCTCTGAACGAAGGCTAACTTTGAACTGAGCTCACAGACGCAGGTATGAGGATAGGGCCTTTTCCTTTTACAATTGAATGCACTAAACATCCTTCTACCCATCCCACCAGTCAAAATTCCCCGAATCAAATTTTCATTTTTTAGGTTTTGGCCAGCTTTTTGGGATTTGGCCCCAGTGTGCGCTTCCTCGCGCTCGAAACTTTTCCACGGGAAAAATCGATCGTAGACGGTGAGAGAGACGTTGCGAGAGAACCGAGACCATTCGTAATGTTTATAACGCGGCGCAATACAATCCGCAGGCCAGAACCCAGAACCCCTCCGTCGCTCGACCCGGGGCTCGCTTTCTTTTTCGCGTTCCCCAAGATGCAGCTGTCGCACACCACCCGACAGCTGTGCGTGCGACCGGCAGCACGCGTTACCCCTCCTCTCGTTAAATTGAGCATCTTCTCGCTCGGGAGTCGGGATAACCACCACCTGCCCCTAGACTAATGTACGGAGCACTCGCACGGGGCACTCGAGATAGCCCCTGCGCGTCTAGCACGTGGTCGTGGCGCGAGTTCCACGGGTTCGCTGAACAAGTTAGAAGGCCGCAAGAGCTCGTTGGTCTGTTAAAGGCTTCGTGAGATCGTTGCGACTCGCTGAGTCCTCCATCCAGAAATAGTTAGGATAATACGAGCTGATTTGCTGTCGCGGAAGCAGATCCGCTGGTTTTATAGAGTTATCTTGATCGATCATCTTGATCACCGAGCAACTGATCGGCAACGAGTATATCTTGGACGTTGAATTAAACATAGTGAAATTGATGAAATTTCATGAAAATGAACTTTATAAACCGCTTTCTTAAATTACACATGGATTAATTACACGTGTTATTTTTTGCTACACGATGTAATTCCCCGCAGGCGCGAAACAACCCATATAAGTACGCGATGCTAACTGATGCGTGGATTTTTTAGAGAGGAAACAGGATGTGAAAATTATAGCAATTAGTTGAAGCATTATAAACGGAGCGCGCGCGATTCTGAAAAAAAAACCTTAAAATATACGGCCAAATATGATTATCGCGTCAACGAAAAATAGGGACTTGATTTTAAGTATTGAACGCTACATTATAATAACGGAATAAAGATCATCTTCCGTTTCCGTTTCTCTAAAAATTGGTTTTCCGCTAATTCTTGTCGCCGAACGAAACGGAGCTCGACTAAAGTGTGTGCAACGAATGAAAAGCAGCAGCGATGTGCCAACTTCGATCGCGATAGCCTCGTTAATTTACCGTTGCGTCGGTCAAGTGTGTAGCTATAATATAGATAATATTGTTGCACGCTTACGTTCCTTGTCGTAAGAAACTTCTCTCGAGGGATCGCTATAAATAAATCCCTTTATTCGCACCGCGCGAAGGAGGTGTACGCGCCACGTGGTCGCACGTGCGAGAATACGGAAAAGATAACGGAAGAAGGGAGAGAACCTCGGGGCCGAGGAGAGCGAAATACGGATGTCGGCCGATCGTTACGCCCGAAAAAGACAGATGCGATACATTATTTCCTGCCGCGAGCCGTGGCGAGCTTCCTCCTTCGACAGCACGAAAGTTACGAACGACCTCACAGGAAATTACGCCTACGAAGAATACGTGCGTGTCGCTAAAATGCGCGCGAATTTATTTCGTCTCCTTCACGCATCGAGGGTACAAAATATGTACATACATGTCTAAAGAAAATATAAAATGACAAAAGTCTGAAATTTTTAGCTCTTAGGGTCATTTCGACCAAGCTCCGATTAACTTAATCGTTGATTAATCCATTGGAAATGACCGCGATCGCATTTGCTCATTAAGCAGACTGACAAATGCGATTGGTCATTTCCAATGGACTAATCAACGATTAGGTTAATCGGAGTTTGGGATCGAAGTGGCCCTTAAAGGATGTACGAGCTTTGTTTTTCTTCAAGATTTTTAATTAAGCTCTCCTAAATTAAGTGCAGATATCCGGAGAAAGAAAGCGGAGTAGAGTAAGGAAGAAACTATGTTCAAAGCGGTTTCGAATTAATTTTGCTTTAGTGAAAATGTTATACCTGTTCTCTATATACAGTTGCGTTCTAACGTTCCAATCCCTTTAACTCTAATATGCGCGAGCGTTTCATAATTTTCAAAAGAACCTGCTTAATTATTTTTCAAGCTTAAAATGTTTTATTAAATGCCAATCTTTGCCGTAAAGCGGTTTGCGCGTCCTGGATTAATTTGCACGTATATTCATTAAAATACGGTAAAATATGCACGATCAAACAAAAATAGCTTAGCGTTTAAATATTAAAAGCCTCACTAATTAGCCTTTTGATTAAATTTTCATTAACATAATGTTGCGTTATACGAGGTATGGAATGGCATTATACGCTACACCTTAGGACACTGTATATATTTCTATTAACTTCTCTTTCTCTCTTCCTCTCCATACGAAGGTGGACCGCCGGCCAAGGCTACCGATGATACGAATTCCACGCGTGCTTGAATAATAAAAAAAAAGCACGAACTCCGCATAGGGGAGAATGCAGATATATAACGTTACCTTGTCGTGGTAGGTTGCAGTAATAAAAAAAAAACCATTAACATGGCATCGCGGTTATGGAAATTACGTCGATCGGCGCAACAGATAAGTCCATAGGTATATCCGCATTATCTTGCAAATACACCGGAATTTCTTGCGTTTTATTTTTAGTATTCCATAAAGATTTCAGACCGCAATTGTCCCGCTGTTCGAAGCTAAAATGTTACGCTAAACGTTAACAGTGCGCAAACAGTTGGAACGAGAAGCTTTAGAACGAATATAGCGAATTCGATTCAATAACTATAACAATAAGCTGGACAAAGTTATATTAACAAACATTGAAATTAATAAATAATAGATACATTAATTAACTTTTTGAGTAAAACAGTAGTATAATATAAATCCAATGGCAACGAAATATTCCAGCGTATATATACCAGTTTCCGTGCGATGATTATTCTGAAAAATTAATTTAAATATTTTTGCAAGCTTGTTTGTTCCTGCAGAGAACAAAGAATATTATTTATACCTCTGTCCTGGTCAATTCTATAACGTTATTTGGCGCGTTTTTCTCTTTCCGATGCCGATGTCAACCGCACGATTTGATTGATGATGTATACAGCGGCGGAAAAAGACGAGTACGCGTTTAAACATACAGCGGGATCATGTATAACGAATAAAAAAAACCGTATAAAGACGTTCGCAAAACTACAGGATAAACATTCACGAACTTGTCATGTGAATGTACTCGCGACAATCATGCACGCCTATTGAAGATTATTCGCAACGAATCGCGACAATCTTCTTTCTTCGGCGGCTCTCCCTGTGTTCTTAACCCGTTTATCCCGCGAAAAGAAAGCAGAAACGCGAAAGAGAGACACACTCGGAAGGCGTAAAATTTGCGTCCGCATCGGCCGTGCCGATTCGCCACACGTGCGTGTCTCGCGGAGTCTACGTGCCGCGGTTTAATACGGCCGTTTAGCACGGTCGCGAGGGAAACGCAGCCGTCGACACATGTAGCCGTGGTATTATGAAAAACCGGTGCATCGCGTTCCTCCGCGCCGTAATTGGAAGCGGGCGCGGGCAGTGCGCTAACAACAACCTCATTCATCGTGGCGATCACTCGTTAGCTTCTTCTATTTACGGCGCGCGCCCGTGCGCACTCGAGGAGCGCTCGCTCGCTCGCCCCGAACGTGTACATACATACGTCGCGTTTTAGATTTAACGTGTCGCGAAAATCCCGTTAATTGCACAAGTTTTTCTTTTATTAACTCCGAGGTCGTACGCGAGAATATTAAGTTATACGAGTTACGAGTGTAGCGAGATAGCTTGGGAGTAATATTATTATAGGTTCTCTTTCGCGAATTATAAGTACGATAATACGATTTAATTTCGTTGTATATACATTTAAATTATGTAAAATATGTACTTTACTTTTTTAGAATTTTTATTTAATTAACAAGATATTCGACATTGGAGATTTAATTGGGATGAATAATGGCGCAGCAAAAAATTGAATTAAAGTATCATACATTTAGATAAACCTTATATACACAGAGAAAAAAAGATATTTATTAGGTGGCTCCTAATAGCATTATCTTATTTTTTACACATATTTATTTAGAATTAGATATTTTTATTTAATTAAAATAAAAATATCTAATTCTAAAAAAATATGTGTAAAAAATAAGTAAATATGCTATTAGGAGCCACCTATAATAAATATTTTTTCGGATTTTCTCTCAGTGTATCTATAAATTGCAAGTCTTCGTTCTTTTACTTTCAGATTCAATTAATAAGTCAACGTATGTATTAATTTATTATCAATGTTGTTTTAAAATAATAAATCGAGTTCTAACAGCAACAATTCATGTGAGTTCTGCAGCAACAATTCATTAAAAGAATTCCGAAAGATATGCAATGTGTCTCTCTACGCTTTTTGTTTCGAATTATTTATCTTTGTAGATATAAACAACCCCGAAACATTTTGCGCATTCCACGTTCTCAATATTTCGCCGATAACACGTGCACGTGTCCGCACTAATGAAATTCATGCACCGTGAACAGATTTCATGCTGTAACGACCATCGATTTTGTTCGCGAGACCGTCGCGCCGTCCGGAGCTCCTTTTTTTCAAGCGTTTATCTTGAATATAAATTATTGTGCTATATTGGCGTACACCACGGTTTTAGGTATATATCGATAGTTTTGAAAAAAAAATACCGAATATTGATTCACACTCGCAACTGAGATCCTCGACGGTATCAATATTGTTCAACATTTTCGTTTATAAACTGTTATTATAAACTGTTATTATAAAAGTTGAAATTAGGATTAATTACAAAAATAAAAACACTTATTTGTCATAATAATAAGTTTTTTTTTTAATACGAGACCGGCACGGCGTCTTCGTTACTCAACTGAACAAAAGTGTATCGTCGGTTTTGACCATCTAAATGCGATATACAACGCTAAAACTAGATTGCAATTCAAAACTGCTGATTGCAGTTTAAGTAAAACGTTTTGCGACTTGACAACTCGCGTATAACATAAAACACAGAAGAAAAAAAAGAATAAAACCAAGTGACGCGGCTGCAGCCAGGCCTAAGGATCGATTTCCTCGTTCTCGGTCAGCGCTATAACTATACATATAGTCAACTAACAAGTGTTCTCTCTTTTTTCATTATTATCAAGATTCTCAAATATAACGCTTTGTACAAAAAGAAAGAGGGAACGCGTGTAAGACACACCCTCATCTAACGAACACTTTCAACATTATACAATTAATTAGAGAAGATATATATATTTCGGTCGGGCTGAATCTTGATGATAGCCTTAATAATATTTCTTCTTGAATTTTGTATACTTTTTCCACCTCAGTAAACTGCGCGCGGATTATTTGTCGGTCTTATTTATATATATAGAAATATTATTGTTAAGCTATCGAGATCCAACCCGGCCGAAAATTGCATCTTCTCTAATTAATTAGGCCATCAAAGTCCAAACCGACCGAAAATAGCACCTTCTCTAATTAATTGTAAGATTTTACATCGGTTCTGTTTCACTTATTATACTTCGCAGCATTGTCGATTAATGATTTCAATTATTCGACTCTTCATGTCTTCTATTCGAGTTTCCAGCTGCGGAAAAATGATGAACAATCGGAGTCGAACTAACTTTGCTTAATCGATATTAGCGAAGTGTTAGTGCGAACGAAAGGCAGGTAGTTTTAGCCGTTGCACCCGACCGCGCGCTCCAAATGGCGCAAACATTAAAAATCGCGACGAGAGAGAGAGAACAAGCAGCGCAATTAAGGCGGTTTCTCGCCGCCGTTGCGAAACGCATACGTTTCTCTTCCGCAGCGCCGGATTACCCGCCGCGCCGCGTCGGCTTTCTGCAATCTAATCTTCCGTTCGTTGTCATTACGTTTCCACGATAACGGCACTAGGCGAATTTGCGGTAATCGGCAAAGAAGAGAGAACTTGCCCGCCAAGAAAACCGCCCGACGCCATCCACTTCGTTCTCTACTCCCTTCAGAGCCTTCAGAGAATAGATCGGAATGGATTCTCTTTAAAGATCGAGTCCCTTCGGTCCACTTTCGAATGTAAATGCCGCTATAAAATTTATCGCGTTAACGTTCGCGCTAACGTTTCTCGCTAATATGCCGATTTGTAATTCGACATCGGTTGATTCGTATAGCTCAAACAAATTGATCGAATCACCTGCGTGTTTTCGCGATGTCGAAAGTTTTTCCATTTCCGACTGAATTCCTCGAGTGTAGAAAACGGCTAATGACATATATATAGCATTTATGCATATATCTATACCCGATGATCTGCAGTCATATTATTTCCAATAACGCTTTGACCTGCTAATTGCATGTTGGTTGCATTTCTGATCGACGCGCGGTTCTCTCTATACAAGCGTGCAGTCGCTCTCCACATATACGGATAATCGTGATTCCGTAACTTTTATCGCTGCACATTATCGCGTTCCACTATATAGATAATTTACCGTGCAATGACATCTCCCAGCGGTGATTCACGAAGCTATTAATCGTCATTTATCGTATTTATCGCTTTTACGTATTATTTAGCTCCCCAAAGAGTGCGCAGGTAAATCGCGTATATAAAAAATTTGCCGATGGTCTATTTAATATGATAATGCACTCTCGGGTATTAAGGCCGAGCGAGGTAATTAAAATCGTTAAGTAAATAGAGCGACGTTAATGTTCGTCCGACGGTAAATTTAACAATTATTGCAAATATGTAAAAAAATATAACAAATATTTTAATACTCGTCATATATGTATAAAAAGGCGCTACAATTATTGAATCGTTGAAAGCTCACGACAATTGGGGAAAACCCGTCCAACAAAAAAAAATTTATATCAGTAGCAATCCTAGTGTACTATATCGCGACGCTACCCAGAAGTCAATAATTCCATTTCAATTTGCACTGAAATGATACTAATAAAGTTGACTCGAAGACTATAAATGAGATTCGAAGTCGCTGGCGAAATGGCGACGCGGAAAAACCGCCGGGAGGAAAACGAACGCCTTTAATGTCTCCGACTACGACTGGCTGTCGAAACGTCGGAAACCACAAAAATCGAAATGCGATAAATTCCTGCTAAGTACTCGGTATAAAAGCGCAATGTCAACATGTTTAATTTTTAGCGGCGAAAACAGAATAAATTGCAAAGATTTTTTACATCCAATCCGGAATGTTAACTTTCTGTCGTAATATTATCGTTACTCGACTGTATGCGTTATCGCATACGTGTATCGTTGTATTGAATACTGAAAAAAGAAGTAAAATTGAAAAACAGAAATCGCGCGGCAAACCAACGATGGGATTTTGCCAGCCGCTCTCACGCAATCTCAGCCGCGTTTCTTTTCATAATTCGCACCATAAAAGAGCTCTCGACAGTCCTCGACTCGAGTCGTTTCCCTAAAGCGCCAAAGAGATAATCCGCGCAGATGAAATTCCCCTCGGCGAACGAGGGAAGGGGAAGGAAGACTTTAATCGAGATGGTATTAAGGAAGAGAGGGGACGGACGTTGATCTCGATGACGCGGAGCTAAAAATTTCGCCGTATAATATATCCCGGGGCACATTAATAGGGTCTTCTCCGCCGGCCGAGTTTTCTATTCTCTAGCTTCTCAGCCTTTTATCTCAATTCCATCTCCCGAGACTTTTCCCAGGCAATTGAGGCAATTTCTCGCGTGTTATATTTATGAATAGACGTTACATCCCGCCGAGAGCGCAGCTGAGCGCAGCCGAGCGTGTCTCGCCGCCGCCGAGAAATTCACGTTGACGAATCAGACCCGGAAGTGGCGGCGCGTGACAAATGAGTCACTCTGTGATCATCATCGCGCTACCTAATATCCCTCGGTGGCGAAGGATCGATTTCGTAAATTTCGGAGTCGCATTGCGACACGATTCATACGAAATAAATTCGTACACGCCGCAATCTTTTTTTTTTATTAATAAAAATAAGACATTTTGCGAAGACAGCGCGAATAAATTTGTTTTTTATTTTAATTTCAGTTTGAACTTAAATAGCGCCAGTTGGATAAAGGGTGAACGCGCTTTACGCGCTATTATCCCGCGCGGTCGAGAGGGAGAGTGACACGAGAGTGATCGACGGGCTGGGAAAAGAAGACCGAGGCGCCCGCGATCCCGCATACGCAACGGCGCGCGACGGTCCGGTCAATTTGAATGTCGTGTCGCGCGAGTGTACTAACCTCTGCCGATGCTGGGGGCCGCGGGAGCGCGACCCGACTCGCGAAGGGGATGAAATTTCTCCAAGGGCGCGAGACGCCGCGCGCGCCGTCGGGCTCCGGCGTCGTCCTCGGGACCGGAGGCGCTTCCGTGTTTCACTGATTCGCGCGGCAACGCGCGCGCGAAGGGAGAGAGAGAAAGATAGACTTCGCACAGTCGACACGGTTCGCGAGACGCGGGAATACTGCGTCGAGTGGAGTCGCGGCACTCGCGGCGACGATGGCGAGCACATCCGTCCTGCTGCACAGCCGAACGACGTCTGCCCGCCGTGCGCCGTGCCCGGTCTGCCGCCAGGGCGCCAGGCCAGCCGCCAGTGCCGTGTGATGTGCGCGAGCCCAATCCGGTTGTTGCCATAGCACCGACCCACGCGATTGGCGGAGGCGCGCCGAGGGCGGCGCTTAGCGCAAGGTGCACTTACCTGCACTTCCGAGAGCGCACTGCGAGAAACGAGAGATTCCTCGATGTCATAAATGACAAAAATGACGTTTACCGAAAATAAAAGCTCCTTTTTCTACGGTTTATTAAATTGGAACCTTTGTAAAATGTCATGCCTTTGTTCAAGTGTGTACAATGTGATATCTGTGTATTTTCGTCGCCTCGTCGGCGTCGGCCTCGTCATACTCTTCTTGCACTTTTTGGTAGTTGAATCGAATGACATATGGGATCACTAAACATGGCGGCCACTCGAGCGCACGTCATACCGGTCATACAAGTTTGAGTGTTTGAACAGATACGGCTTTGCTATTCGTGCGTATCTCGAGATAATCGAATAATTATAAGATTATTCGCGTATCAGATATATCATATAGCAGCATTGATATGTTTGCTAATAAATACACTTCAAATAATGAAAATTTATATAGAGCAATTAATTTAGGATCGTAAATTTTAACAAATATACTTTTTCTCTTTTGAGAATTTCTTGCATTTATTTTACATTTCTATTCGCATTCTGTGATATAAATCCTGCACTTCTAAAAATATATATAATCTTTGTTCCTTCAACTTATTCCCTATTTCTTCACATTTTTCACACACAAGTTGTGATTATTAAAAATAATTACTTATTACAGATATGTGAATAACAGGAATGTATATTTGTACATTCAATGTATTATGCCCTTGTAAATTATATTATGTCACTGTACATACATATCTAAATGCATCGTCGAGCATGTTTCTGCTGTCACACTTTAACCCTGTCAGTTTAACCCTGAATCTTTACCTGCAGCAGCTTCTCAAGCTTGCGCACGTCACTGGCGAATTTGCGAATGCCTTCGCTTAACTTATCGGTCGCCATTTGATCTTCGTTTAAAAGCCATCTAAATTCGGCCTCGTCCAAGCTAATCTTTTGAAGGTCACACTTCTTCGCCGATTCCACACTCAGTACCTTGTGCACGGGCTCGTCGCTCTCCTCCAATTCTTCCAATAACTTAGGACTTATAGTAAGTAAATCACAGCCGGCGAGTTCCCTAATTTCACCTAATTATCAAAATATTTAAATCAAAAGAATAGCAACGTTAGCTGAATAATGATATTTAATGTTATTTATATGAATCATGATACTTACCGACGTTTCTGAACGAGGCACCCATCACGACCGTTTTGTAATCAAACTTCTTATAATAATTGTAAATTTGCGTTACAGAAACAACGCCCGGGTCCTCCTTTGCTTTATAAGACTTCTTATCTGTATTTGCCACGTACCTAAACAAAGATTCCTTATCTTTACTCTTGCATAAATTTATAAACAAATAAGATTGTGACACCCACCAGTCGAGGATTCGTCCAACGAACGGCGAAATAAGAGTGACTCCAGCCTCCGCGCAAGCAACGGCCTGACCAAAGGAGAACAGCAGCGTCAGATTGCAATGAATTCCATATTCTTCCTCCAATTCTCTAAAAAAGATTTATCGATGATTAACGAGGGCATGTTCATTAATTAAATATAGGATGCATATTTTAATTTGGTTTCTTATTTACTTCGCCGCTTGGATGCCTTCCCAGGTCGACGCAAGCTTAATCAAGACGCGTTCCTTGCTCACTCCGAGCTCTTCGTATAGAGCGATCAATCTTTTCGCTTTCTCGATACTGCCTTCCTTATTGAAGGACAATCTGGCGTCCACTTCTGTGGAAACTCTCCCGGGTATTATATTTAAGATCTCTTTGCCGAAGAAAACACAGGTGATATCGAGGGCTGCTTCAACTTGCTCGGCCAAAGTACTGAAAAAGAGAGAAGCTCTACGTTAAACAATATTTAAATTATCATGTATAATTTTTAATATTGCGCTTATTTAATCTTAACAACATCGCAAGAAGACTAATATAGATTTAACACAGTAAGTTAATCACGTCATAATAAATATACTTACGACCCGGCCTGTTTGCCGCATTCCACGGCCTTCTCAATTAAATGAGCGTACTTCTTTTGATTAGCGGCAGCGAGGATCAACGAGGGATTCGTCGTTGCGTCTGTGGGCTTAAATTGCTCCATAGCTGTAAGAAGAATAATAATATAATACCGTTAATATATGTAATGAACGTTAATATTAATGCTAATCATTTGCAATGTTCGTGATTATTTCCATTTTATTTTATTTCGATTACTCCACATTTATAATATATATTCGTTATTATTTGACAATTAAACAATTTGTTCAATTGCTTTCGCTCGATACGCCTCTATCAAGGATAGGGGCGATAAATATTCTATTCTTAGAGGTCAACAAGCCGGGGTCGCGATATTTCGTATGTGCACTGATATCCGTCTTATTATCAGTTGCACAGATATGTTGATTTGTTTAACATCGTTCGATATTTCGAACACGATCTATCGGAAGATCCGCCGTGAAATCGCAATAACAATTTCTCAAATTCGAAAGAAATGCTCGCGTGTTAAGGTAAAGGCAAGAATGCGTTATCGTTAATCAAGTCATCGCGCGTTAATCAAATCAATACGCCGCGTTATCGTCACTACAACGAAGCGTGGACAACTCAGGCGTGAGAAAAATTCCTTTAGTTTCAAGATAGCGGCATCAGCATATGCACGCGTGTATTATTAATGAGCTACTTTTAATCAAAATCACGTTGACAAAAATGTACATATATAAGGTGTTCTAAAAGTCGCGCAAGTTTTAATATTTACCCTGGCGAAAATAAAGCGTTTGAAAAGCAGAAATTGCAACGTTTGAGCGTTTGAAAACGTCTTTCAAACGCTCAAACGTTGCAATTTCTGCTTTTCAAACGCTTATGAACTTCCTATTTTCGCCAGGGTAATAGTAGCAATATTGAATAATAGTGCGCCGAAATAATGAATGACGCTCGAGTTGGGCAACAAGATAAAAAAATATCCTAAAAGTTTTAATATTTAAAAGTAGTAATATTTATAATAGTGTTTTTAATATTCAATAATAGCGCAAAGATAATAATGACGCTCGAGTTGAACAGGATTAAAACAATTTCGGCGAATCGTATACAATAAAACACAACAATAGCGATATTTTAAGATAATCGATCGGCGCATCGATATACTCTTCGTAACGATCGTGTGATCTTCTATTTTACATAAGCACAATCGTGTATTGTTTCTATGATTGTTTCTTTCTTTCGGAACGAGAATTTTTAAATACATTCAAAACTAATACTTTCGACAATAGAAATTATTATATCACCCCTTTTTAGTAGACGCGATTATTTCGTATCGCGTAAATGATATCGAAATATATATATCTACACACACAAGAAAAAACGGATGAAGAAATCTCTCGTATATCTTCAAAAATAATCAAGTTAAAAGAAGAAAGAAAAGAAACGAAAACCTTGTAATCATTCATGGTTCGAACAAAATCACGTGGTTCGACGCGCTCGAGAAAAAAAGTGCAAGCGTAGCAAGACCCCCCCTCTTTCCCCGACCCCCCGTCGCTTTGCCAACCCCCTCCCTTCCCGCACCGACGTGACCGTCGTCGGGTTATCCGCCGTCGCCACCGAGATCGAATTCGAATTTCAACGGGTTTTACCTTGAAAGTCGCCGGTGTCGGCGACCACCGTGGTGAGGTCCTTCAGCTGGCTTAACGAGCTCATGATCTTCGTCTTCTTCGACTGAGGCTCGCTCATGGTCGCCGTAGGTATTTATGCTCGCGCGCGCCTCGAAGATGAGAACTGAACTTTCGGGTGTCTCACTCGCGCGAGTGCTCCGTAAGCAACTGATATCTCATCGTGTCGTACGACGACTCCCGGTCGTACGCGGCGATTGGCCGTTCGATAGAGAGTTTCCGGAGCGGGTTCCGAAAGACTCGCGCCACCACCGACACGTTCAATCGGCACGCTCGTGGGAAAGGGTCTCGTCGAATGAAATCCGCGATTCCGCGGCCGAACCTCGACGATAGGCCGCGGCCAACCGCTCGGCAAACTCGCGCGAAAGTCAAGAGTGCGCGCGCGATACGAAGCGATTATTAAACCCGGAACTTGAGATAAAATGAAACAGCAATTGTTCGATTATAACCGATTTGCACGAACACGAACGCGAAATTAAATGACGAACTCCACATAAGCGTCTCATTCGTGTAACTGAATTCGATTGATGAGTCAATTTAAAAAAAATTATTATAAAATAATTATTAAAACATAAAAAAGTAGCGTAAAAGTATTTTGAATGTGACCTGAAACTTGACGGCATAATTTCACCAGACATTTTTTAGATTTTATCTTTATACGGTACATGGAAGTATAGTTTTATTGATTTATTTTATAGTTTTATATTTATTTATCTCGTGACTACTTAGCAAATATTTTAAAAGTTGGAAGAAGCTTGTTTTCTGGGAGAAAAAAAAAGTACTGTTTTATACGAGGAAATTCTCATAAAAACTGTATTTATTAAAATCTATTTAAATTAAGTACATAGTGCGAGTATAGTTACTTACTGGCCTATCAATACATTTTTGATCAAACGTACAGAAATGCGTGTTGAAGCTATATAAAAATAAATTCAAAATAATGTCATCGTGTTTCTATCTATAACAAACAGGTAAAACTATTACGGTGCGTAATTTCGTTTTATCTCTATATGTTACGTTTGCTATTCTAGGTATAACTTCTTGATTTCGATTATCACAAGGTAATTCAGAATCAGAGTCGGATATAAAAACACGATTGCGCTCGTGATTCTTTCGTATGTACAACGTAACGATTCTCTCGTACCTTTTCAGAAGACTCATGACCGATTATTTTTTTCAAAAATAGCATTTGCTAGATCTATAAATATAAAGTTCTTTCTATTTAAATGCATTAATTGTTTTCATTAATGCACTTAAATTGCTTCTACTCTTGATAAGTATTTGAAAGTCCGTATCAATTTAATATTAGTCAATAAGAATTTGAGGAAAACTTATGAAATCGAGTATTACTTCGTTGAAAATAATCTCGTACTTTCCCTACTATCATACTTTCTCAGCGGACGTATGCTTATCGAGGGCCGCGGGTTTCGGCTGATGGCTGTAGAGGAAAATCGAACAGATGACGAGGAGCGCGCCCAGAGTAAACTGGAACGACAGATGAAAGTCAAACAGATAAATGGAAGCTATGCAGGAAATTATGATAGCCAGGGACGTGGCGAATCCTTTCAGTATGTTGTCAGCGTATTTGACTACCATGGCTACGATCAGTCCACCACCCGCCTGCAGGACCACCAGGTAGCAAATGAACAGATCGTAGCCGAAGAAGAAGCCCTGCTTGCGCATGACATTACCGTCGTGTAGAAAACATGTGCCCAGGCCGAACGGTATGGACAACACGCTCAGTTGCACGTTTCGCATCCACACGGAAATGTCAGAGCCCTTGAGTATCTTCTCGAAGTAAATTCCCGCGAAGCCAGACAGGAAACACGCGCTTAAAGCGGCGGAAAAACCCAGCCAATGGTTTTGTTCGATCCCCGAGGGTAACGGCGCTTTCACACTTTGCGCCAATTGTACCAGGACCACTCCGACGACCAAGAGCACGAGAGCACCCCACTGGGTAGGGTGTAAAGATCTACGCAATATCGTCACTGCGAAGAAGGCCGTCGTCAAAATTTTCAACTGGTACGTCACCTGAAGAATATAACATTCATTTCAAATACTGTGTCACTATAAAGTTGTCGTACATTAATCAATATCCGTTAATTTGTGCTAATTGGTATTCTTCTACATTTTTCAGAAGACGAAACATTTAGCAAGACTGTCTTACCTGATGTGTGGCTGCATCCAAATTGGATGCAGAAACATATAGTAAATTATTTTGAATAATGTACAGAAGGGATGGCACGCAAACTTTCAAGGTGTCGATAGGTTGCTTCACGATTGTCATATGTAACGCTTTGTAAAATTTCTCAAAGCTTCCCTCTTCGATATATACTAAGACAAGGCAGGTAAGCAACTTGACTGCTTCAGCCATCACAACAGCTAGAAAAGAAAAGTGATATTGTTATCTTTATTACATTGAATGTAATAAAGATTTTCTGTGTTAAGATACTGACGATATTAGTAATACTGATTGTATTATTTCTAACGCAGTTTATATTTACCGGTGGAAGAGAGGAACATATCCCCTGCTCTGGTACGGGAATATCGCATGCTGAGGCCAACCATAGCATTTTGAAGCGTGAGAGTAACCAAGCTCACGTACTTCAATGTTTGTCCAGTTCCTGTAACGTACGCATATGCCAGAGCGTCGTTCATAAATATTCATTAACGTATACATAATATTAATGATACACTGACTTTGCGAAGTCTTGTTCATGTTGGTAAAGTCCGTTGAGCTTTTTTAAGATAACTTGTAGTAGGTATTTTTTCATAAGCTACATTTTTCCTAGAATCATAAGTGCATGTTATTAAAAAACAACATTTTATTATCTTTCTTTCCTTTGCCTCTCACATACGTATAACGGTCAGTTTCTAGTCTAAAGCCATGAACAGAAGAAAGAAAAATGTATGTAAGTAATACATCTAGGTATAGAATATTAACTACTTTTGAGCTATAAAATTAATTGTCAAGAATGAAAGTGATAAGAAACAATATGTGATTCATAGTCTGCAGAAGAAAACCGATAAGAGACAGCAGAGTATTTCGCAATATAGGAGTTTCACATATGTTTCACAACACAGAAAGTTGTTGGCAGTTTACAAAATATATTATTGGATAAAGATAATTAAAATAGAAATTATTTTTTAATTATACACTGCATTTATTTGTATACATGTCATATTGACATTTGGCACTGTGACAACCAGTCGTGCGAGTTTTGACAAACTAGTCGAAAAATCAAGAGAATCGTCTTGAAGATCCAGTAAGGAAATGTTAAAAAGCTACAACGCGTAAAGTGGAGCAGCTGATTAGCTTTCGAAATAATACTTATCAAAGGTATGAACCTTTCCCGGAATTTTTGTACACGTTGAACTGACACGTTGAACATTCGTACTTCGCAAGAATGCCTAGTTATTTTCCTGTCGACGTCACCGTCGATTGGCCTTGCCCTCGTTGTTTCCTGTTTCATTCCTAACCTATTCGAAACGTGAAATACGATGAGATAAATAATGTAGATTTTTCTTTGTTATACAGCAAATAATGAATTTCATATTTGTTTGATAGCTTAAGCAGGTAATTGTACAAAAATGACAATAATGCGTGTTTATCGAATAGTAAAGGCCACGTAACAAAGTTTTAGGGTTGGTTTATAATGAATAATCGACTGTGATTGGTCAATTTCTTAAGCCTTGTGTACCACACGATACTAGAGCCCGGTGTCCACGATGCTAGAACTGCGTCCGAGTTTCGTTTCGGTTTAAGCCAATCAACTTGCAGCTCTTACAGAAAAGCAGCAATTTTATTGGCTTAAACCGAAACTTGGACACAGTTCTTGCATCGTGGACACCGGGCTTTAAGCCAATGAAACTGCTGCTTTTCTGGAAAGCCTTGTGTACACAAGATAATCTGTGATATTACATAATAATAAAATATTAATAATAAAGTCTTATATCCATTTCTATCTATTTCTTAGGTCATAGCACGTAAAAGTTTTTAGTCATAATTGTAAGGCCGTAACGCGACCAATGGGCACGTTCAGCAGAACAAACCGCTCAGTAGCAATCGAACGTGAGTGGCTCTTACTTTTAGACCCAACAAATCAACGTAGCGTGTTGATAAGACGGCACTCAACAGTTGTATCTGCTGAACGCGGCCAATGAAAAATCAAAATCCACTATGGACAGGTTACGTCACGTTACGTGGTATTCGAGTATAGTTGTATGTATAGTTAGCGTATCTCTCTTTGTCTATAGTTTGAGTCACAGAAGTGGAAAGGAACATATTTTTGTTAACCTCACATTTTATATCAAATATTTTGTTACGCTATATAGCCCAAAGGTGGGGCTGAAGGCGTCTACAACTCCAACCGGAGTCGTTAACCACAAAAAAAAAAATATCAAATATTTTATTATTGTGACTATTGTGAGAGGAGAAAAATATAACAAACATGTCTATGGTGATTATTTATAGTTTTATGTCACATAACCGATAATATTACACATTTTGATTGTTTAATATATAATCTACTTATGTCTCAATTTTTAACTTTTATATTTTATTTTAACCTCCACAATTCGTTATTAATATTTAGTACCTACAATTTTACGTTTCTGAAATTACTTAATTAAACATCAGAAATGTGATAGAAATAAGAATGCATCAAGAAATGTATGGAATAGTACATAATTACGTTGTCATTAGTATTAATATATTAATCATTGTTATATAACTTTTTTTTCATAGCGACCTGATGATCACCGAAGGAAATGGAACCGCGAGGAATATGAGAGGATAGCACTTCAAAGACTCCAAGATGAGATTGCGGAGGAAGACTTAGGGATTCCCAAGCAGCCAGCGGTTAAAAGGGAATTGTTGAAGCAAAGAGATTACAAGGTTGATCTCGAATCTAAACTAGGAAAGAGTGTGGTCATCAATAAAAATACGCCCTCGTCGCAAACCGGAGGGTAAAATTCAGTTTTCCAGTTATCTTCTAAAGAATACGAAATACACAACAATTGTATAATTATATTAATAAATAGCATACAAATAATTAGATAGTGTACAATAAAATTGTTCTACATATTCTATTTTTATGCAAAAAGTTTCTAATTGATTAGACTAATGACTAATTGTTATATTTTTTTTTCACAGGTACTACTGCAATGTTTGCGACTGTGTTGTCAAAGATTCAATCAATTTCTTGGACCATATCAATGGGACAAAACGTAAGTTTGAATATTTCAAAAATTATAATAGAATATATAATAAATTATAATAAAATATTTTTATTTTAATTATTAATTTTAATTTTGTTCATCAGATCAACGTAATCTGGGCATGTCCATGAAGATAGAGCGATCTTCATTGGAGCAAGTTAAGGCCAGATTTGCGCAAAACAAAAAGAAGCTCGAGGAAAAAAAGAAAGATTATGATTTGGAGCAACGAGTAAAAGAACTGAAGGAAGAGGTTTGTTTTTTTTCCTCTAAGATCGTGTTTTAAGCTTTTTTTCGTTCAATTTATTAACAAAGTTATTTCTATTATCTGTAGGAAGATAAAATCAAAGAGTACAGAAAGGAGAAGCGAAAGGATAAAAAGAGAAAGATTGAGGAGCTCAACGAGGATGACGCAGGACCTTCCGACGAGATGGCCGCGATCATGGGGTTCTCTGGCTTTGGCTCGAAAAAAAAGTGACTTTGACAAAGATCGTGGCTGATACGATCTGAAGACTAATAGAAACGAATAAGTATGACGAACAGTCTTAATTCCAACTATAATTGGAATTCAAGGGGGCAATTTGTGAATATATGTTTATTGGTATATTTTTCATTTTTCTATCATTGTTACAAAAGTTTCGTATTTTAAAGCGAGAAAGAAACCTCAATTGCAAATCCGACCAACGTGATCATAACAGATCACATGAGCTTAAATGTTAACTTAAGTGAGATTAATTAAAATTAATTAAGATTATTTGAGTACAAATTCATAATGTAAATAATTTAAGTACATCTTTGAAATAACTAACTCTATAATATTTTTGACGAGTTTCTTCACTGCGAAAGTGCAGGACTTTATGATTAGCTAATGCCGAAAGAAAATGTGTCGTGCGTGTAGAAATAAAATTTACGAATTACTGCACATAAAATTTAACAACCGATATTTTCCTTATTATCCTATTTAAATAGCGTGTCATTATCTCGATGCTTTTACAGAAAACTTTTGGTGGATATTTTTTGTTTGTTTTAATTCCGTTGATAAAAATAGTCATATCAGATTAAAAATAATACGACCGAATGTTTATTAATATTCTTGTCGTGATCAGTCTATTTATAGTGTTTTACCGATAAATTTTCTGCATGTGTAATGAATGTGCTACACTGATAGATACAATAAACTAAGCACAGCCAGTATTTGTATATCAATTGAATTATTTCCTTCGCAAATGTAGAAACACTTCTGTTTCGCATTATACATATAATTTCTACTTCTCGATTCGAAATGAAGATTTTTATTAGCTAATACAGGTACCGTAAGACTTTGTATCGATTATAATATAAGTTTTATAATATGTGCTACATAATATACGCTATGGTCAGTCCCGCAGGAAGCACAGAGGCAATCCATGCATGTTTTTTCAAGTTCTGTGGAACGAAAGTAGTGGATTCTTTCTACTTTTTCTTCAGTATATTTTTCTTCCGCACTCTCTTTCTTGAGAGACCTTCTTGCGAGCAAGATAGGAGGGAGAAGATCTCCATGGTAGTCATGGTACTTGTCTCCCACTTCGCGGAGGATCAGGATCTACAGCGGGGCTCTGGGCCCACGTCGGGGGCCAGATTCCGGGACCGGAGCGACGGCGCAGTGCCGGTTGATGTGCAGTCGACGTAGCTCTCACGCGGTGCTCTCTCGCAGCGACGGCAATCCGTCAGCCCGTTATTCGAAAGTCCGCGGAAGCCGCGCGTGTCGGAGTCGCGCGTCGTGCCTCAGTCGCTCGCACGTGACTTGCGTGAAGTGACGTGACGTGACGCGCGAGCCATCGCACGTGCCACCGGAGGTGTCGTACATTCCGCGCTCTTACAGTATTTTCCGTAAATTGGACTTAAGATGGACACGTTTCCTCAGGAGAGATGAAAAAATTAGTGAACAATTTTTTGTTGGAAAAATAAGACGAATGTGCTGCTTTTCGGAAAAGGAAAATATACTTGGAAGAAGCGAAGGAACAAAGAAGAATGCCTTAGTGTTTGGCGAGATATAGTTTTGGAGAAAGAAGAAGTGATTGTCAAATGAATGGTACATAATGAATAAGTAAATATAAAACAAACGTTACACACTTTAATATTGAAGATAGACACATTCTGACAAAAGTTGAATTAATTTTTTGGGAAAAAAAAACAAGTCCGCTATGGAAGGATAATTTCTATCTGGAAAAAGATTGGGACTGATCGGTTCATTGAAGATAGATTCGTATTGAGAGTTAGCTCTTCAAGAGAAAAATTCCCGAAGAAGGCTCTACCCGCAAATAAAAGAAATACGAATTGATTGATTGAAGCAAATCTCAGCATCCAGAATAATTATTTTCTCATGAAACGTTTGGAATGACCATTTAAAAAAAGAGATCGAATCAGACATATTGCTACATAAAGAAGAAGAAAGCGAAATATTCAGATAAAGAAATTTCAATATTAATTTATTCTTTTTTATGAGTCTCTCTAAATACTTGTATAAACTTTCCGGAGCAGCTTCTAGCCAAATCTTGAACAGTCATCTTCACTTCTTCGTAAATACATTTTTATTGATTGTACGAGAAGGGCATTCTTAATATCTCTCCACGAGAAGTTTTCAACATTCTGTTAATTACCGCTAATCGTTATCATTACTGTCGCGAATAAGTTAGAGTAGCTTCACGAAAGAAAAACGCCTGACGATACGCCGCCGCTCTCCTGGTGCCTGGATTTTACCACCATCGTCAACCACGAAGGATCTCTCGCTCGTCTCCATCTAATTATAACCAATTATATTAATCAGTGCCGGCTA
Organism: Temnothorax ravouxi; assembly: GCA_030770255.1. Lineage (NCBI taxonomy): Eukaryota > Metazoa > Arthropoda > Insecta > Hymenoptera > Formicidae > Temnothorax > Temnothorax ravouxi. The sequence goes on from JASTWP010000076.1 coordinate 233,925, forward strand.
ATGTACGCTCGCGAGAAATGCGACAGGCAGCCACGGCGAATCTATCGGACTTGACACGGAATTCGACGGATTGATGGACATCGACGGCGGTTTTACGAGCGTCTCGATCACGATTCGTGAGCACCGTAGCGTGGCATTCGTTTCAAGTTTGAAGAGCGAGACGTGAAGAAGAACGAGACGATGTCGCGAACTCTGCAGCCGATCGAGGAATCCAACCCCGGCAAGTCATCGGGTAAGACCTCCGTTTCACCTTTTTCATGACGATTTCTTCAGTTAATCTTCCAGAAATCACTGACCTTAGCAACAATTTTCAGATAATTATATTTTGAGAAATTCAATGTCGGTGTTAATAATAAAGCAAAGATTAGGTAAAATAGAGATCTTTTACACATAGGCTCTTTTATTTAAAAAAATTAACTTAAGTTTCCTTCTGAAAAAAAGAAGTAAATTAGTCAGTAAAATCAAAAAGATATAAATCTCATAAAGAAGGAATTAACATGAAAATAAAATTAATACTGCAAATAAAGCGGCCTGAATTTCTAAAAAATTCAAGACCTTTTCTCTTGGGAAATATCATTTCAGTATTTGGAATCTAACGTTCCTTTTCACTTTTCAAATGTATAAAATCTACGAAATCCTCTGATAAAGAGCGCGTAGTAACGTTTTCTTATTCTAAAACAACAGGTCGCTTTCCCTTTTCTTTTCCACGGAAGTGAAAAGGATCGGACACGCACCGTGTTGTTATCTGTTATACGGAGCCTGCCCACGGCTCTTATTTCTAACTCTTGTTTTCGAAACAGCCCCGCGATCACTCGTGCGTGATTGAACGGATCGTCTGAGTGGATCCGACGAAACAGGCTGCGAACGTTCGGCAGAAATTTCCGCTTCACGACACCCGCTGGTTCGGTCAGCGAGACTGTGAAAAGTCGCGAACGGTCATAGAAGAGTAAATTGAAATTTGCATATCGGTACAAGTGAAACTTCAATCGAGTCATCGAACCGTCTCTTATTGAATTCCATCAATATTACTTCGCTTAAATTATTATGTAGATTTTAATCATTAAGAAAGATAGAGTAATATTTTTAGTCTAACGTCATAAAGAATGTGAAATTATAACACGCGAGATTAACATATACGGTTATATAATAAAAGAAATAATAATCTCTTATTATAATTATGACTTATTATTATTATGTAACACATGCCGTATTATTATTATTATTTATTGTCGTATTTATTATCGTATTTATTAAATGCAAAGATCACGGACACTAGTTCGCTGTAAATTAATCAAATTATTATAAGCAAATCACAAATTTGATATCGATCACGCGTTACGCCACATTTACGATTTTTCGTTTCAGTCTATTAACATCGCATCACAAATTTTTTTTCATCGCTTTCGTATAATCGCGAATAGTAATGAAGTTTCGGTCGCGTCGCAGCGTAACGTGGCAATTAAATCGCGCAATATTCCGAAAAGTTGTAGCTCGTTATGGCGCGATTAATCATTAAATCTCCTCTCGGCATGTAACACCCGCTGGCAGTTATTAGTTATACGAATTGCGATCTACTTTCACAATTAATGCCGGTTGTACGTATGTATTCGCACTCGGCCGAGTATTGCTGCTGTAACAGGTGGAACGTGAAAACTTAACGGCTGTCGGCAAGATCGAAAAAATAAATGATCCATTTGCGTCAATTATTCGCCGCTGTATACGTCAAAGTGTTCTAATTCCGTAACGACAGACTTCCCCTCCCCCCTACGTTACATGAATATAACAAATTGTATTGTTAATAAATCATCGTTTATCCTACGAATTGAATAGAGAAGTTTATTCCGTCGAGGCAATAGCAAAATATAAACTGAATTAAATTGTTATTACGTATAAATCAATTGTTCTTTATGGAAAAATGAGATGGTATAGGGAAATTATATTGTAACAGACGAATATATAAAGCTGACATAAATTGGAATGTTAAAAATACGAAAAGTTCAGAAACAGTTTTATATTAAAATATTAATGAATGAAAAAGATCTCTAAAGGATTATATTGACTTCGCAATCGTATATCTGAAACTTAAAAGGGTTAAACCAAATTTAGACATCTCACTTACGCGCGCCTAATGCATACCTCGCATCGCGTAATTATACTGGAAAGACGTGCGCAATTACACGTTCTGCCGGAATACGAGGCGGTAAAATGATATGCTGGCTTGTAAATGAGCCAGCTCCCTGGCGATAATTATACAGGAAGATTCAATCGTTCGAACCGCTGAGCTTCACAAAGTAAAATTTCTTCAGCTGAACTAACCAGAATAATCTAGAAAAACCGCTGGAAAAATATCTAAAAAGCGTCCAATTTCTCTGACATTTCTAGACTTTTAGAATTGTGTGTCATTTCTGTTTGAAAATATTTTAAATTGAAAAAAAGTTATGTAGAGATTGAGGAGAATTACTTTTTCATCTATTTAATAATAAGTTAATTTATTTGTAAAATCTGATTTATTTTTACGACGTAAAATCGAAAAAAAATCAGATTTTTTTTATAATTTAATAAACTTAATCCGCAATAATTCAAAGAGACTCGATTTGCAAGAATTTAAAAACCGCTTAAAATTAATTAATGACTAGCAGTATAATTCCAAGTTTTTTATGACATACCGTCATTATCCTACAAAAAAGAATTGAAATCCACGCATCCCGTTACGATGGAAAAATATCGGTGTTATTGCGTAAGGCGTCCTCTATCTCCTCGCGGGTCCAATTCGTCATGGGTTCGTAGACGACGTCCAGTCTCGAGCTTCTCGCGACGTTTCCCTCGACGGACACCGGCTCCCTCCTCGCGGCCTGTATGAGAACGAAAAATTCGTCCGGCTCGCCGTTTTCCGTCATGTAACGGATCCGGACCTCCCTGGTCCCGTAGCCGCCCTCCACCACGCTCACGTGGCCTCGCTGGCGGACGGACGCAGCGATCACGCAGGTGATGAGCTTGCCCGGTCGAGCCCTGTAGTACACCTCCGCTCTAGTGCTCACCGGAAGGTACGACTTGTGGCTGTCAAGCTGGACGAGTCGGGACGTCGCTTCGTCCTTGGTGAACACGTCGCCCTGCATCAGCCACGTAGTGCTACAAAGAGAAGTTCTCGCGTCTGCGAAGGTCTGCGAAAGCGGGCGCGCGCGCGAGCCGGCGAACGATTGCGATTGAGATTTCATGAAAGCCGTTATGAGGCAAGAGACTTCCTCTCTCTGCGGAGTAAGAAGATACTTTGTCGAAGGAGAGAATTGCGTTATCTAAGCTACTCCAACGTTAAATCGCGAACTACAGGATGGATCAAGAGATCTCGAGAGAGTTCTGATCAGATAAAAACGGAGATTACTTTGATGCACGAACGAGACATCGTAGCCTTCTCTTTGACAAATCAATCATTGAATATTTTTAATACATAAATATTGAAGATATTACCTTTTTTCTCTTCAGAAAAATCTAACTAGTTTTAAAATATCTTTGACAAATCAATTATTAAATATTCGTAATATATAAATATTGAAAATATTATCTTTTTTCCTCTTCGGGAAAATCTGATTAGCTTTAAAATATTACTATAAAGTCATCTCGCGAAAATATATAGGTATGTTACAAACGATAATTCCAATAAGATTTATATTTTTTCGGAAATTTATGTCGACAGCCAGAAAATCATTTTAGCTTTCAGAAAAAGAAAATTGTTTATTAATACAAATGTACTCACGGCTCGCTTAGTGCGGAGTTTAAAATGTAACAGAAGATTAGAAGATAAACGCGCGTCATCGTTAATAATTTGCTGATGCGCGAGAGGAGAATTCTGTCGTTAGCCGCCGGCCGATATTGGCTTGCCGATGCAAATTGCCTGTTCAATGTTGTGACACTATTCCGTGTTCTTGGCCCGATATCATTATCGCGTGCGCGCGAAAACTATCGTCTTTGCGAGCTAGACGGTAGTGGAGCGTGTACTAAAATTAACGAAGAGAGGCACGGTAACAGACTCTGACGTGGGCTGCTGTTATGACGATCCCTCCTCCTCCTCTACTTCTTCCACCATGCGTCGTTTGCGAGCATTCGTGATTCTTTTCACATGTTGACCGTTTGTTAAAAATATTCTGAGTCCGTTATTCAGCAAAAATAAACGTTCTCGAATGGGCTAATTTGAACTTTGATCTCGAGATAACCTTACATCTAATAAAAATCGCGTGTTCACAGTTAGTTGTATCGTTATTCGAACTTGATTTTACTCAAGACCTGAACTTCTTATATGGCTATATCAGAGCCATAAATTTCCAGGAAGAGGAAACATTTACTTTGCTTGTTTTCGCAGTTTTATCGCCTTTCTTTGCAAGAAACTTTCTTTCCAATCATTATGTTTCTTTGAACGTTATGAAAGCATTTTAAAGTTGCTTGGATTTCAAGGCCTTAACTGATAAAACGCAAGTAAATCTACTAATGTTCTCCTAATCGTTTGTTAATTTATCGAAGAAGACCGAAGCACGTATAATAAAAGATCAATTCGACTAAATAAAAGGGGATTGTTCGCGAAGGCGATAGATTCGAACATAAAAGCGACGGCTATATAATAACTCCCTATACTTCTCTGCTATTAAGTTAATCATAACGCTCGAATCACCGTCCTAACGCGATATACAGCACTTGCAATTTTCCACGCGCGCGCCACGCTTTAGCGTTTTAATGTACGTACTTTGTTGCGATCGGATCGTGCATTGACCCTCGTGGCGGATCTCGAATGATCCAAGGATCGTACGGAAGTACGGCCATTTCGCGAATGACGATGATTATCAGCTGCAAAACGCCTGGGCCCGGCGGTAAACGCCGCTATAAGTGGGATTGTGCCCGTCTATTTTCCTCAGCGCGGAAAAATGTCAACGTGCTGTGTCGCCGACTGTATTTATGCATCAAGAGAGGCGTTGGGAAGATAGCTAGGTCGGGAAGTCTAACGGCCGGTCATTATACGTAATCTTATGGTAACGACGGCTGATCGATCATTTCGCGCACCAATTACTATCTGCGCGCGAGTATAGTAAGACAACGTCCCGGGGCGAGAGACGATTAGGAAAGAGTACCCGACAGCTGGCGATGATGCCGACTTTAAATCCCTGCACACGCGGCATTTCGCACATCATATTCCCATCATGTTCACCAGTAAATTGATCGTTTTGATTCTCTTTATAAAGCAAACTTTAAAGACTGCGCATCTTGAAATGCAATGTTCCTCTCTTAATATTATTTTCTCTTTCGGTAAATTAAAAAAAGTTTTCCGATGTGGTAAAATTATATAATAATAAGAAAAACTTTTTTTGCGCCAGAGAAATATTTTAAGTTTCATTATAATCATTTTCTTCGTGAGCGCGTGTATGATAAAGATAAAGTGGTTGAATTACTCGATTACTTAATTATCCTATCCGATCTTGAAAATATTGGCAAACAGAAAACGATAATAATCAAGAAATACGCAATCTGAATACGCATTCTGAATATAAAAGAAGCACATTCGTATATCGACGTATAAAATAATATACGTCGGAAATGAGTTGCGCCATTATATGGATATGATGATTAATTCTTGATCGTATCGTGTGATAAAGTAAGGAAGTTTTGTAAAAGATTCGCAATGTGCAATTAAGTTTAATCCTTTGAATTTTGCCAACCCATCTTGAAATAAAAAAAAAACAGTTTTTTTTTCTTATATCTATTACGAAATTGATAAAAATTCTTCTTACATCTGAAGTGCCAATAGATCAAACACAAAATATAGTCGCGGTATGTATAGATTTGGATCTTCGGTATTTCTCGTACGCGGAACTGTCATCATAGCGGACGAGAATGTAGAGAGTTGACGACGTCGCGGAAGAATGTGAAATTTTCTATTTCGCGAATCTGGTCACGAACGAGAACCACATCCATCCCATCGACCTCCGCGACCATCGGCCACCACCGCGTCGATACTGTGGTATTGTTCTTCGTTAAAACTAAAGTGGTCCGAGTGCCATTTGCCTTTTGCGTGCGAGCCGGTGCACTCGGTGTTCTCAGATCGAACAGCGAGGATTCGAAACGTTAACGAAATAAGAATTAGGACGTAAATCGAGCAACAAGTTGAAGAAAGTGGTCCTCGTAACTGCATGAAGACTTATCCATGAATATGACATTCGTGAGACGATTCCGTCGAGACACACAGTCAGTTAATTGTATATTCTCAAGACAAATCAAAGGTGAGCAATGATCTTCAGGATTAAATCCCGCGAAAGGTTTACGACGCTTCTATGCTTTAATACCACGCGCGCAACAGAAGAAATTAGAATAATTTTCAAGAGCCAAGATGAAGAAAGTGATTATTATAGCTAAAGATTTGTTTATCTGATTTTACATTTTATTGTATAATTAGAAATTGATAAAGCGAGCAATGAACCTTGAGTTTAATTTCTCAAAGAAACCACAAACTCCTCCCAAAGTGTGTGTGCACTGTCTGCTCCAGCGTTCGTCGAGGGTTAAGAATTCACAGCACGAAACATTCTTCTTTATACGTGCCGCAAATCGATTATATTATCAATCTCGCGTCACTTTTAATACGGTACTCCGATCTCGAATCGTCGGTCACGATTCGATGAACGCGTGACATCTGGTGCGGACCCGTTGGACACAAAAAATTCGTCCAGGATGGTGGCCGAGCTGGCTGGCATTTCCACGGCGACGGTCGACGGAAAATCATCGGACGTTGGTGGCACCTCGAAAACTTACGAACGACCCAAGTGGATCCAAACGGCGACGCGCGAGCCGATCTACAGCGTTCTGGACAGCGACGAGTGTATCGCGACGAAAAGTTTCCCCCCGGGTGCCCACGGCAAGATCGTGGTGATCAGCGCGGTGAAGAACGAACCGAAACGGAAGCTGGAAAACGAGCAGCGAGAATTACCGTGCGTCTGGTCAGCATCCCAAAATAAAGCGTCGCCGATCCTCGAGATCGAGGACGAGAACACTCTCTACAGCGTGGTGAGAAAACCGAAGAAAGTACGGTTGCTGGAAACGTCCTGCGAAGCGAACGAGGAGACGATTCGGCCCGTCGATAAGATTCGGGACATCGAGCCCGACGAGAGGCCCGAACAGCAGCAATCAGACCCAAGGACGTGTCCAGGCGAGTTGAGGTAAGAAAGTGGCTCTACGACACGCCTAGAGAATCCCTTCCGGATCCGCCGGAAATGTATTTCGATCGTTGCGAGCACGAGAATACCTGGCCTGACCAGGAGAACTTTGTGGCACTGCCCCGAGGAGTGGTGGGCCTCGTCGGGCCCTACAGAGTGTACGGAAATCCCAATGAGAGGAGAGAATACATGCTGCAAGAGGAGGAACTTGTTGAAGAGGTAGTGGATCCGGAGTGTGAAAAAGTACAGGAAGAGGAGAGCAAGGACGATGCTCGTCCTTGCTCAGAGGGTGTCAGAGAGCAGCATCAGAGGGGCGAAATGGAGGATCAGGGAGGACAACGAGGAGACCCTGGTGCCGGATATCCGAAACCTGTCGGGTTTCGCGGAACCGAGAACGGATATCGGCAAGAGAGAGAGTGATGATCTGGAGGAACGAACGAGGATCAGTGGACGAAAGTGGATAAGTCGGATTGTATCGAGGGGATTCTACCCGGCAAAGAGGAACGCGCGGTGGATGTACCGGATACGGTATCCGCGATCTCGACACGTCAATGAAGGAGAAATGGGGTGAGAAGGTCTCTTAAAACTAATTAAAATTAAAATAAGTGTTTTTTTGATAGCGTGGTCCAAAAAGTCATAGCGATACAAAAAGTTGACGTTAAAATTGGAGATGGTCAGGTAGTCTTGGAGAATGTGAGATTAAAAATGAAGCCGTGGAGATAAAATCGGTATAATACTGTGTAATTGGCTGTTTTTACATTCAATTTAATTCTATTAACTGTGCATTAATATGTACTGGTTGTACTCTGGATTTTATCTCCACGACTTTATTTTTAATCTCAAGACTACTTGACCATCTTCAAGTAGTCAATTTTAATGTCAACTTTTTTATCCATATAGCTTTTTGACCATGCTATCAAGAAGCACTTACTATTAACTTAATGACCGTTGAGAATTAGCTTTCATTTATCATTTGATGTCACTGATACGGCTCAAAGCCGAGCCAAAACGTCCGTTTTATATCTTAATATTTACGGTTAATTATAATTAAATATTGTCATTGTGACTACCAACAACCGCGTTATTCTCTCCTTGCCCATTTTTATCCCACTTTGTTATAAATATTATGTCGTTTATTGTTAAGCAATTAAAGTAGAAATTCCTGGATACAATAAAATAATTTTAATTGAAATAATTTAATTTGAAACGAGAGTTATGTACAATTTTATTTACTTTCGTGAATAATTAATTATATTTAAGATCACGAATATAAAATCATATTTATAAATATTGATTTAAAACTGAATAACTCTCTATACTTATGACTATTAATTTAGGAACTATAATTATCGTTTCTATAAGAACCAATTAAAGTTAATGAATTTAATAAATGTCTGCAAATTGACACGGCTGTTTTCCTCGCCTGCGATCTCTTTTGTCGCAGCTTGCTCACTTGTAAATTACAATCAGGTGCGTGCAATAAGGCTGCGAGATTACTAAGTGGCACCGACAACGACTTAGGCGACAACGGCGTATAATTCGGCAAAGTATGTCGTCCACACATTCGGTATGCGTGGCGACACGTGTCTTACGGTATTGTCCAGCAAAATGGATTCGAGTAGCGGTAGATAGTACACCGGGTATGCATACGCATCGGCGTCTCGATACGTGCGGAGTGTGGTTCATGAGCCAACGCGATAAGGTCAACATTCGACTAAGGACTGCATTTCTATCCACCTGCTTGTCTATCACGATCCCCGCCTGCCTTGCTCGAGCAACGGTGAATTGTCTTACTCCATTCTAAAATTAGATTCTCTCTACGGGATGACTCGATGCCATTAGCAGTCCAGCGGAGGATGAACAGGATGTCATTCCGTTTCAGCAATATGCTGAAAATATTATTGACTTTCGACGATTTTTCTTTTTAACAAAAATCGTAATGGAATTTTTAATAGTAAAAAAAAAAACTATCTGTATGTACATATCGTTGATTTTCCACTTATTACATCCGCTTTTAACTTGTAACATTCATCAGACAAATACTTCGGCATATTATTTTTCTTTTCCGCGCAAAGACTCGTATATTAGCAATTCGGTCACCTGCAGTGACGTTAAGAAGTCTATAATAATACTAACAGTTTTTGACATTCTTAATGTGCTATTTCATTGTTCGAGAGTTAAAACGAGTATATCACACGCAGCTTTCTAGTCAAGTACAGTTCGTTCTTGCTTTCTTTCGTGAGACCTCTCATTATGTCTTCGTCCGATATGGTGTGGCTCTTCGGCACGGCGGCCGCCGTAGAATAGCGTATATCACATGAATTGCGAGCGGCCGCACGAGACTTTCACCATTTTTACACACCTTTTATCATCCGCTGCGATCGGCATATTACAACCGGTGTCATCGGGTTGTTAAATATCGCGACTCTTTATTATACTCTTATACGCGCTCGAGACGAGCTGCCCGTTTCCTGGTTGACTGGCCTGAGCGTTTTTCATCATGCGAGCGCGCCGCGCGTTACGTCTCTCCCGGAGCGATGCGTTTGCATCCGAGCGGATGTAGATTTGCATCGAGGAAATTAGAAAGCATGCATAGCAAGCGGGCATGAGTTATCCTGTCGGAATTAAACGGGAATACGAAATACGTGATATAACCGCTCCGGGCTCCGCCATTGTCTCTCCTCTCGCAACGGATCTCCTGCGTAATTCTTCAACGACTCCAGAAGCGTATATAAAAATCGCGCGCGCGAGCGGGAGAAAAGATCTCTATTTATTCTTGCACATAACTTTTGAGGCCATTCCACCGTGCTGCGAATCGTTTTCTCCGCCGCGGAGAGAAAAACTTCACTTTGAAAACGTGTACGATCGGCGCGGGCGGCGCGAGAGCGAGCGAGGGGTGAGATAATTTTGAACAATGTGTGCAATGTTCTGGTACGTAAATGATTCAAAAGGGATTCGGAAAAAAAATATCTTGCCTTCGCGGCACTCCGGTACCTAAATCCGATGCATTTGCAATAGCGATATAAAAATGTGAATAATATCAAGCAATGGTATGAATATATTTCATTCGGATTTTCGATGCACATTGCATTTAAATTTTTAATATAGAACGCAAGCATTCCAATTATCAACTAAGTGCTTTAATTTAATTTAATTTAATATTTTTTTAAATATCAGATAATAATAATTTAAAATAAAAATATATGAGTTGTGCAAATATAGAGTTCTGTACCATTCAAATATTAAAAATAACTAATAATCAGGCAGCTATTAAGTATTCGACTGCCCGTTAATTAGCAGCCCATTTAAGATTGTATCCTGCAATCCTTTCACTATAGCGGCGGATTGATGAAAAGTGATAAGGAAATACACAAATAAGAGATCTTGTTACAGACAAACGAGCTAATTATCTCGAGAATCAACATATTCGTGGAAGAAACTGATGAAATGCGGGCGCACTTCTTCCTCCCCGCGGCCGCCGTAACTTACTTTCGTGTTCTACTCCGTGCCCCGGCTCCATTAATCGTCGCGCCAGCATCGATCTGTCAGCCATATGACGCCACCGTTACTAAAAGCCTCCTGACAGCCCTCAGTCACTGTTACACATAACTGATTCTCTGCAGTTAGATGATGCAGCGCAGCGCGCCGCGCGCTGCATCGCCGAATACCGCCGCCGCTTCGCTCTGTACAGTTAACCACTTTTCTCACAGCGCACGGAACGGAGGCGCGAATTGCATCTACGCGAAAATATACACATCCGCACGTGCCTCCTCTCGCGGATAGCCTTACGGTCCCGACTTTTCGACGCAGATGTTCTCTCGTCGAAACGATTCGCTGCGACGATATACCTGCATGCATCATTATGAAAGTGCTGTAACGCGAGTATATAACGACGATACGCGCGGTGATAGATCTGCCTGAACAAATTGTAAAAGAGGCAGAGCGGCACCAAAATCGTAACGAAGAAGGACCGACTCGAATTAGAAGGCAGCCCAAGGAAGTTTCTCATTAAAATTTTTTTATAACACTTATGTTGTCCACGTATCATCGTATAAACTCGAGATGATTTTGTAAGCATTATTGTACACTTTTCGACGCAGATGTTCCCTCGTCGAGCGATTCGCTGATGACCTACCTGATCATTATAGGAAAATGTTACCGCGAGTAACGATGATACGCGCGGTAATACATCTGCCTGAACCAAATTGTAAAAAAGGCAGAGCGATAGCAAATCGTAATATGAAGAAGGACCGAGTCGAATTAGAAGGGAGCCAAGGAAGTTTCTTATTAAAATTTTTTTGCAACACTTATGTGTTATCCACACAGAAAGAACGGTTTTGCTGAAGTACCTAAAAATTTAGATTGATACAGATTTGAAAATAATTTTGTTGCATTAAAATAATTATAGTAGGTCGTTGAAGTATATATGATGATAATGCTGTAAAAAATTTTGACATTTTAGCAATCAGTTTGAGTGTTCTACATATAATTATTTTGACGATGCAACAAAATTATTTTCAGATCAGTGTCTAGCTAAATTTTTAGATATTCCAGCAAAACCGTTCTTTCCGTGCACGTATGATTGTAAAGCGAGATGATTTCATATAAGCATTATTATACGCTCGTTCTTTTTTCATAATTTAGCAATCTGTAGGTACGTTATTAATATTCCTTAAATGGACATATTCCTTGTGTGTTTTAATAAAGCACAATCTTCGGCGTGCGTAAGCGATCCCGTTACTTATAACATGATCGAGCTGCCGCGCGTGCTTATCTTTACAAGCTGCGTCTCTCGTCGAACGACGTCTTTACGCAGCTCGCGCGAAATAGCCAGAGAATCCGCCGTAATCTTTCCCTTCAACCTGAATAAAAAAAAAAAAAGGTCAAAGCACCCATAACACGATCGACGCTGGGCCGCAAAACATTTGTCTCTTATTATTTTACTGCGATAATAAAACCCTCGTCGACAAGTCGGGCGAGATCTTCCACAGCGATCGTCATTAAAGTGCAATATCGCATACGCGAGAACCGTTTCCTTGACGATATAACACGTGATTCGATCGCAAGATCTTTCCTGCGGTCCTTGCTTTCGCGTTTTCTTGCCGGCTATATTATCTCCTTTTATCTATTCATTAGCGACGGGTATTTACGCGTCATTACTGTTGCACATCTGTTAGCACACCTGAGCGCATCTTTGGTCAACGATATCGAGTATAATATGCTAAGAAACTCTTTGCACATCTGTATGTGCAAATAATAATTATTCATAAATTTTCAAGAAAGATTATGCAGAAAGAAATTCTTTTCCTAATTAAATCTCTTTTTTTTAGGTTTCTTAATTTTCTCCGACATCAATAAATTGTTTTAAAAAAAACGAAGAGGATAACTTATTCATGCGTCTTTTTAAATTATTTATTGACTCTTCCCTTCGCTACTTTTTCTGTATCGATCTTGCAACTGTTTGGACTAACAATTAATAAAAATATTTCGATTTTGAAAATGCGTTTCGAATGCTGACCAGTCGGCAAATGAAACACTGTGTATGGGTGTTTCCAACTTATAGATATATACTTATTCCGTCGCAATCTCATCTCAGAGAGATTTATCATTACGAGAAGACGGACAGCTGGCATGGGCAGATCCGACTCCAGATTTGCAAATGTCGCATTTCGTGTTCTCAACGGAAAACACATGTGGCACCGTCAATTTATATATCTGCTGACCATCAGGCACCTGTTTAAGCGTTTATAGAATACACGTGCATAAATCGGATGATAACCTGTCGGTCGGAAATAATCGCTCATATATATACATCGTTTATAAACTTTATAGTCCTTTCATAATAAAATGAGTGCGATTCGATCAATCTCCTTACAACTTTTCCGACCGTGACAATTCGCAATTTGTTAATTACATCGATTGAGTGATTGCTCATCGACGCGTGTTGATATAAGGATTATATTATTTATTTTATGATCTACGTTCGGAAGTTATGAGGTATATATTATTCATTGTTTCGAATCAAAAGGAAGATGCAATCACTCGTGAAACTTTCATGAAACACAGTAAATATATCTGATATTTTTAACATTATATATGACTAATATGACATATTGATTATACCAGTAATTAAGACAAGCTTGTTTCTAAATAAAAAATGCATAGATGTCGTTAATTCTGCTGAAAGAGACAAAATACAAATGTTCTCTAACTCATTTATGTTTGTTTTTCTGAAAAGTTATTCAAATTTTGCTCCGCATGAATAAAAAAATGAAAATTCAATAAGTTATTCAAATTTTGCTTTGCGTGATAAGAATAAAAAAAAAAAGAAATGTCTTGTAATAATTATATTATTAAAAACGTAAAACATATCATTAATAATGTGTATTAATGTGTATATAAAATTCCGAGAAAGTACGTGTCAGTCATCGTTATCCAAAATGATTTCGACGTAAATGATTTTATTGAAACTTTCATTAAATTTCCAATTCTCCGCTCGCATTCCATCACGAATATTCGTATTCTCCTGAAATTAATTATGAACACATGTCGATATCTTTGGATTGCCATTTTTTTCTCCGCATTATTAAGTGTTTCATTAACGTGGCCTCTTTCTGCATTAATGATTTTATCGCTTTTTAATAATATAAATATCACAAATAATGCAATAATGTAATAACAATAAAATCACACACGCACGTCGTTATCGAATCATAACTTTCTTCCTTTCGACATTGAATTGTGAGTACTAAAGCAGAAAAATTATAGAGTAAACAGTATAGAAATTAAAATATTTAAAGTATAAGAAATTAAGACTATCACTAACTCGTTTAGCGCTAAATTTTGGAAAGCAGATGATAAAACAAACAAAATTAGGCACGCGGCATAAAACAGGGTTATCAGAAGCATATAAGTGACGGCAGAGGAAAGAAAAGAACACAAGAAAGTGCACAGTTGGCAGATTGAAATAATAAATTACACCTTACGGTGAGTAAGGTACGTTAATTGAACGTTACGTGTGACTTATGCGAATAAAAAAGGCGCGAGTTTTCGTACATAATGTCCGCACATGCGGATGTGGGACGGGCGACGAAAGTGGGACACAAGAGTAGTTATGAAATTTAGTGAAGGGACTTTTTCTCGTTTTGCGTGCGTACTTAATGTCTCTTTCACCGGCATTTTTACGTTCAGAACATAGGACGTTTCCTTCATAAAACTGCATTGATCGCGATATTTCTTATATCTAGTTACGGAGTTGATGGCTGTCCTCTAGATATCATCAATATGAGAGTATTAATGTTAAAAGAACGTAATATGTTATTAAAGGTAATTAAAAATAATTTAAAAAAATCAATTTTCGATAATGCACCCTGAAACATTCTGAGGTTTCGAAGGCGAAATACCATTTAACTTTCTCCATGCACATTATCCAAAGATCCATCTTGATAACTTCAATCTTCATCGAGCAAAAAAGAAATTATACCACGGCGAACAACGATCGCGTCGTCGTTATTGATTTAACCCACAACCGATCGATTACCCGAATCGATTACCCCGTCGTATCATGTACGATAAGTGCAATTGTCAACATCTCTCTTTTTTACCCGTAACTTGTCAGGCGGAATCGACAGATAATGACTTGACATCGGACGCGAAATCGCTGTTAAACGCCAAAGAGCTGACGGAGACGTTATGTATCGTCAATGGACCGATACCCTATCGCGCATCAAACCCATTATCATCATCGATAATTCGCAGGTGGCAGGTGGCAGTCGCGCTCCTGGCGGTGCTGCTTCTTCTTTACCTCGTATATAGCTGGATATAATGCGCCAGCTTATTACGCGTAATCGCGGCGGCGGCGCGGCGCGGCGGCCTGATGTCTATTAGGCGGATCATCATGGGTAGCTCCGCAACAAATTAATCTCGGCAATTTGCTCGGGCCGCTGCGCATCGAGGCCGCATCGTCTAACGCCCATCCGAATGATCGTCATCTGGATAATATTCCTCGCACGCGAAACGAGCGTTTAACCCTTTGCCTTAGAACGGGCCGTTCCGTGCGCCAAGTCGGCGATCAGCCTCTTGCACTCTCGAAGCGATATTATCGGCGTGTACTAACGAGCATTAATTGTACCCTCGCGTGTTTCACACGGGAAACGAAATCATTAATTTTATGAAGAATATAGTAATCAAGCATTCTTAATGAATTATGTATAATTGTTTTGTGTATATAGGATGTCCCAGAACTGATCATACAAGCGGAAGGGATATGATTCTTCATTAAAAAATAAGTTAAAAATTTAAAATGAAACCTTTTTATATATGAGACTCGGAACCCGTTCTCGCTTGTATCACCAGGTACATCCTGCATACGCATCTTATATTAGTT